>WNWK01005800.1:0-35000 GCA_009830355.1 Cherax destructor | reverse complement strand
CCCCTCCGTGCGTGTGTGTGTGTGTGTGTGTGTGTGTGTGTGTGTGTGTGTGTGTGTGTGTGTGTGTATGTGTGTGTGTGTGTGTGTGTGTGTGTGTTGAGACTACACCCACACGGAAAGAGAGAGTACAAACTCTCTCTCTACACAGTGGAGTTAAGCAAGCACCAAGCATGCCCTACGGTCTCCTCTCATTACTTATGCTTCACTAGCCAGGGGAAAGTGCTTCATGCCACTGGCACTCATCACGTGACCAGAGGCACTCAGAACACATGTAAAGTCGTCCACCAACTGAGAATCATGTGTCTCAGCTGACGAATGACGCCACTGACACTCAGAACACATGTAAAGTCGTCCAACACCTGAGAATCATGTGTCTCATTCTTCAGCTTGTTGCTTTTTTAAACAATTTACGTCACAGAGGTACAGACTGTATGAGACGACAGATGGCGCCTGCATAGAGTATGAGACGACAGATGGCGCCTGCATAGAGAAGCCTCACCCAGAAAAGACTTTATCAGTTGCATGGCGACAAGTGGAATTAGGTAGAATACTAGTGGAATAGGTAATGGAAGCAGGTACTGTATGCTGTTTCAAGAGTAGGTATGATCAGGCCCTAGAGGGAAAGAATTTGTTATTCGACCCCTGATACCACAACTAGGTGAGTACACACACACACACACACACACATAGCCCCCGGTGGCCAAGTGGGTAAAGCTCTTGCTTCACGCACGGAGGGGCCGGGTTCAATTCCCGGTGGGGCAGAAACATTTCGAAGTGTTTCCTTACATACACATACACACACACATATATACAACAGGCCTAGTGTCTAATTGACATGTGCCTAGGACAAAATGGTAACTAACACACACACACACACACACACACACACACACACATAAATACACATACTTGAAATATTTAGGTTAAGTGGAAGTGGAGAGAAGATAAAGATGTACAAAAATAAACCAGGGGAATAAACCAGGGGAATAAATAAACATGAGAGAATTTCTAAATGGAATCCTGTGGGAGTTACACCATACCCATGGTGTGGGTGGTAGTTACACCATACCCATGGTGTGAGTGGTAGATACATGGTGTGGGTGGTAGTTACACCATACCCATGGTGTGAGTGGTAGTAACACCATACCCATGGTGTGAGTGGTAGTTACACCATATCCATGGTGTGGGTGGTAGTCAAACCATACCCATAGTGTGGGTGGTAGTCAAAGGATTACAGTGGTACATAATGGGTCCAGGAGCTAGACCACAAAGTTCTGATAGCTGCACAAGTTACAATGGTAATGAACTATTTACATGTTTATATCTGGTTACAATAGCAATGAGTTATTTATGTAGACATGAATTAATCCACACAACTATTACAAAATATTACCCTATATTTCAGCAAGGTATTCTTGTGAACAAGTGTAAGTGGTCATGGGACAGTAACTTGACAAACAAGACATCAGATGATGGAGGGCCTCGCTAAAAAGTGCCTGGAGGTAACAGTAGGTGTGGTAAATTTATTTAGGCACTGGTAAACATAAATACAGTTACACAAATTATCATAGTAATATATGTGTAAATTACCCACTAGGATAACCCGAAGTAAGTCAGACGAAGTGACTTACTTCCAGTGGGGTCATTGAGTAGGTGTGCTGTGGTACGTCAGTAACATTGACAAGTATACTGTCCGGAGTATTTGAAAATCTAATTAGGAAAAAGTTGTGAATCAGTGGATTACAAAACTGACACGTCGATAAATGAGAAACATTTGCAACATTTGGTACCATTATTCTGTAGATTTAAGATACATCTAGGGGGTTCTATCCCCGTGGTATGGTTTGTTTACATCTGAATAAGGATACCCAGGTGTTGTACAGTGTCTAATTTATCACGAAAGGATACTTGAGAACCTAGAAAGCCGTGAGATATTTACAGAACACCAGCATGGATTTAGGGAAAGTCCTTCCTGGTTAAGGTATTGGAATTCCACGAGAGAATAGAGAAAGTTGGTAAGACAACGATAGCTCAGCCACAATAAGGAAAACACTTCAAACTATATACCACAAGAGACTGTTTCACAAATTAGAGAAGTAACGAGGGATACCAGGTGAAGTAATGCAGTGGATCGAGGGATACCAGGTGAAGTAATGCAGTGGATCGAGGGATACCTGACGAACAGAAAACGGAAAGTGAGAGTGAGGACAAATGTTTCAGGATGGGAAAGTGTAAGAAGAGGGGTTCTCAAGGGTTAGTACTAGGACCATTGTATTCTTAATGTATGAAAATGATCTGATAGAGAGAACGTAATTATGTGCATAATTGTTTGATAATGACGTAAAATTCATGAAAAAAATACACAAGGAAGAGGATAGAGGCTGCAGAGACTACAGTTGTTTACGTAACAAGATTAGAAAATATCGTGTGTTGCGAAGAATATGATTATTATTATTATTATTATTATTATTATTATTATTATTATTATTATTATTATTATTATTATTGGGTAAACACAAAACAGTATGGGTTACACAGTGTGTGGTGAGAGGAACGCAATCTTATTTGATCCGTGGTGGAGAGTGACTCCAGTTCCTTGAAGAATACAGACTGGAATAGACGTGTTGGTGCAGTGGCACCACCGTGGGTTTTTTTAAAGAATGTGTTTGCTTTGGTGTGCCTCTATAGATGTTTCTTTTAACGGGACGCGTGAGTTCCCTTGTCTCCTAATATGTTTATTTTCCTCCCTATAATCTACCTTGTCCATAATTATTATCGTATTTACTTTGCTTTCGTAAGGTGAAGTCCAGGATCTTCCCTTAATTCATGGTATAACTTAACAAATATTTGAGGACAATTGTGTTGCAGAGGTGTCAGCTTTGCTCACACCTCTGCAGCACAGTTGTCCTCAAATATTTGTTGAAAAGCCACTGGTTGGCGAAATGTCTTAGTAGTCAAGTTACCCAGGTGTTTTACATGTGTTTTATTTTTCAGGTTTATCATCAATCTTCTTCGCCAAAAAATGGAGGTCTCGTGATGAGCTCGATTGGTAGCGCAATCATGTCACACACTGGGGTCTGTGGTTCGATCCCCGGTACGGATGAAAACATTAGGACGTGTTTCCTTAAGACACCTGCTGCCCCTGTTCACCCAGCAGTAAGTAGGTACCTGGGACAAAACTGACCTAATTTGCGGGAAATGCTCAGCATAACAAGCGGCTTTCTATATAGAAGTATGTCATTGATGTCAGCTATGGTCTGTATACGTTATACTTGTAGTAATATAGGTTATGTATTTATTTATTTATTTATGTAATATAAGACGGTCGTTGATGTGAAGGAACAACTTTAGACAATACGACAAATCACTGGGAACTTAAACAAAGTCAAAGGGTAAAAAATGGAAGAGTTATATGATAGTGATTAAGATTTACTCTTTGAACCCATTAGACAGTGAGGGGTGCAGGAACCTGCCCATAGATACGCCTTGAAACCTCTTTTTTTTTTTTTTGCGGGACTTTTGAGAGGGTTCCATATCTAAATAATACTTCCTAATCTGCCCTGTGGACATGACATCAAATAAAAATATACCAATGTTAATAAATAAGCAGCCCTTAAAGGCCATGTTCCCCCAGATGCGACACCTGAGCCAGATACTCTGGAGGAAGCCAGTGGTTTGGCAGACCCACTGACATGTTCCTAGTTACTTCAAAATGCTGAGCACGTAATGACTGTCACCACCTGCACTCAGACTCAAGATATCTTGGCACTGCTTCGTAAGTACGAAGAATTGTGCTTTGACGTTCTTAAATTATGCATTATAGGTGTGCATGACGTCGTTGTAAATGTTAAACTTATTAAATTGTCTCCCAATGAGACACATCTGGCAAACTTATAACTGATGTGGTAGGAAGTACATTTTTTTTGGTGTTTTTTCCGAGCACTTTTTCAGACCCTGGTTGTGTCCCTGCATCCTGGTCAACAAACCAGATGATGGCATGGGGATGTGTACTGACTATAGACAGGTGAATTAGATACCTCTGTCTGATGACTTTCTTATCATTCATACATTTATTATGGATGATATATGACAGACTTGGTCAGGAGTACCAGGCGTGCAACCAAACTCAATTTTCTCAAAGTATATTATCAGCTATCCCTAAGAGGCAAAGTGAAAGTAATCTCCGCTATTTTTGTACCACGGAGCCATTACGTCTATTGCGTGAACTCTATTTGGCATACACAATGCACCAACCACATTCAACGGTCTAACTTCTTCCCCTGTTGGTTGATCATTATGACTGCCGTGAGCGATGCTTATTGCAGAAACCAGAGCGGCAGGCCTGCAACCCAGGTACTGCAACATGACACATGTGCAATCCCTGGATAGCTTCGAAACCACCACCCAGTGGCTTTTTCAAGTCGATACAAAGCACACAAACAACTGGAGACAGTAACTGAGGTAATCAGTCCCCCAGTCTTGATATAATAATAATAATAATAATAATAATAATAATAATAATAATAATAATAATAATAATAATAATAATAATAATAATAATAGTAATAATAATAATAATAATAACAAGAATAATAATAATAAATTTATATTTTGAAGTAAACAGATAATGTAGTTCACGTGAACAAAAGAAGGCCCCTAGGTGTTCATTCTGACAGAATCAACACCTAGGGGACGGATCTACTATGAAACTCATGAAGCTAAGCTTTAGGGCCCCTAATCCTGGAGGGGCCCGAGAACCCACTATAGTCCACATTGCTTATAATGTTGGGTCTACTGTATGAGAAGCGGTTGCAAAGGGGCCCCCATAGCAGTTCAAGCTTCAGAGCACAAAAAAATATAGGTCTGCCAGTGCTCATGGCCAGGAAATCCTAAAAACTAACAGGTGAAAATGGTAGAGTCCATGAAAACACCACCTCCATAGACCAAACTCCAAAAATGGAGTGAAGGAGCAGTTAGTTCGACAGGGGAAGTTGCTGATACCACAAGATATACTGAACACCGTTGTCCATTTCCTGTAATGTCAGATTGCATTTAGCACCAGCCTTCAGTGTGGGGGTGTTAATGCTGGCTAGGGGCTCCTGATCTAAGGGATTAGAGTTGTCTTTCCCTATCTTGGGTCAAATTTAATTATATATTTAATCAGTTTGAGAATAAAATAAGCCAGGAGAGGCAGGTCACAGGGGGTCAGCGCCCCCGGGACCAGGTCACAAGGGGTCAGCGCCCCCGGGACAGGTCCCAGACCAGACCTTGGGGAGAGACACGGGCGCCAGTCAACGACACTTTCATCAGGGAGGGTTAAAATGGCTCTTCATCCAAGGAATGAGAGCTACCCACCCTGGGATAATATCCTGACGGTCTGCCACTCCCCCGGGGACATCATTCATGCGGGTTTAACGCCTTGAAGCAATCAAGAAGCATGTATAATGTTATGTATACTTACTAGGATTGGCGGTGACGGCTGCTAAGAGTAATAAGAGAGAGAGAGAGTGTATATGCTTCATCTTCAGCGTGTGTTTGGTGACTCCTCTCCCTTGGATCACGTTTCTCTTATCTATACTTTCCTATAAATGCCAAGTCTCCCCACAACACGCAATTTCAAACACAATATGCAGTCTGTAATACCAATTTTCCCTATTTTCACGTCATTTTTAAAGTTTTTAAAGTTTGTTTTCTTGTTCTTTAGAAAAATGGCGAAGATATCTGAGGGTATAATTACAAATCAGTAATAAAAACAGAAAAAATTCTTCATATTTGAGGCCATTATGACGTCATAAATAGTTCAGCCAATGAACATTCTTCAATACCATGACGTCATAAACCAAGCAACGAATGAAAACCCTTGAATATTATGACGTTTCATGTACCTATGACGTCATGAGCCATCCAACTAATGGAGATCTTTGTTTTATATGACGTCATGAACCAAACTACCAATGATAATCTGTTTATTCAATTGACGTCACGCATTCGCTTTCTAATATTTGTTGATAAGCGATCTTTTTTCCCTCAGATTTCTATTTTACCATATTAAGGCTATTTTAAGTCCTCGGAACCACCTATATATATTATAAAAGTCTGTATTACCTCTTGGGTAACGTTCGGCATCGCCATTGCTCTCCGTTTTATTAGTTATATACGAAGAAATGTGAAAATTTTGGGTTTTCACTTTTAACCGCAGGAGTGAACAAAAAACATTAAGTGTATACACACGTATTTATATACACACGGGTCTAGCGCTTTTAATGTAGCATGAGCAACAGAAGTTATAATTATTATTATTATTATTATTATTATTATTATTATTATTAGTATTAGTATTAAAATTATTATTATTAGTAGTAGTAGTCGTAGTATCATTATTATTAATTATTATTATTAGTAGTAGTAGTAGTAGTAGTTGTAGTATCATTATTAATTATTATTATTATTATTATTATAAGTTCCTGAAGTCAGTTCCTGATCACCAGAGCCGTGGTTGTCTACATGTGTTGCTGGCACCAACAACCTGGTTGATCAGGGCATCAAAGACAAGACGCTTGGTCTGGCACCGAGGCGCAGGGGGCATCGACCCCCGCCATCTGTAGTAGGCTCTTTGTAGGCCTATTTCTTTTGCCTGCGGTGTCTATTGTTCTTGTGTCTTTGTTTTGTTTGTGTGTTTGTTGCATTTGTTTGTGCCGTTTGTATGAACGTTGTGTTTATGCACTGGGAGATGCATACACATGGTGTATATACACTGAGAGGTTTTCTGTATATACATTGAGAGATACATGCCTCTCCGTGTATATACACTCAGATCCTCGCCTGTTAGTGTATATACACTGAGTAATATATATCTGTCACTGAATATACACTGAGATATATACACCTCTCTGTGTATATATACTAAGAGATACACATCTGTGTATATACACTGAGAGGTATGATTCTTTCAGTGTATACATTCTATTGTTGAAAGCTTCTCAGCACGTACGATCACACTGGCATCACTGAAAAGGCTTTTGAATTGTGATTAGTGGGTCATTTACATACGTTATTAACTAGCTAATTGTACGGAAGGGACCTCGTGTATTGTGTGTGGTCAGGAAGCCACGTTCTGTACCTTATAAATATATCCGGCCCACCAGAGACCTTGCCTGAGATTAAGGAGTCAAGGCTTAGAGTTATTGTTAGTTTTCTGTGATAGGATACTTACTGTCTTGGATAGAATTACGTCCCAACTTAGATATTAAAGCTACACTCACTAGGAGGTGTGTATGTGTGTGCATACACCTAGAGGTGTGTATCTGTTAGTGTGTACACACAGAGAGGTGTGTATCTGTCAGTGTATACACACAGAGAGGTGTGTATTTATCAGTGTATACACACAGAGAGGTGTGTATTTATCAGTGTATACACACAGAGAGGTGTGTACATGAAGGGTATACAGTACCGACAAGATGATAATTAAGACACATATGCAACACCTGGGTATCTTTATTGTAGACGTTTCGCCCTCCAGTGGCTTTATCAGTACAGATTCAAGGACATGAATGAAAAACAGTAGAACTATATACAAAAGATGAGGTAATCAGTCCCACGGTCTTGGTGAAGATCACCGTAGTCTTGAAGAATCTTCAAGACTACGGTGATCTTCAGTGTATACACCCTGAGAGGCGTGTATCCCTTTAGTGTATACACCCTGAGAATCCTCTAAAGGTGATCAGAAAGGTTGAAAGAGCAGATTTAAAGGTAGGAAATCGCTTCTCTTTTCTCCAGGACGAATGTACTACAATGCTAATAAAGGTAGGAATAACCTTGTGGTCTGTGACTCACAGGTAAGATATATTGACAGTGTCTTCTGTAACAGAGATATGAATGTGAGACAGAGGGTGTGATTCCCAGCAGCTGGTGTTGGTGACATAGTCAACAGGTTGAATAATATCATGTCAGGTGATGGACAGGAGACAGGAGACAGGAGCTGATAGATAAATATAGGACGGCTATAGATTTAATTAGGTCTAAGGGAGGGGTCCCGATCATATGTAGAATCTTGTCTAGAAGAGGAATCGGCAGTGAATGGATGTCTCGGGCAACTGGTCTTAATTGCTGGCTAGACAGGTATTGCAAACAACTTGCAATCCTGTTCAATGACAACTGGGATAATTTCTATGGCAAACATGCTATGTATGCAAGGGATGGGTACATCTCTCTGGGGCAGGGGTATTAGCATTAGCCAAATCTGTTGAGGGGGCCGTTGTTGACTTGACTGTTACATTACACTGACAGAAGATAGAGGCATGAGTGTGCGAGGAATGAAAGCAGCAAAAATTGTCATTTAGAAAAGCAATGGTTTGGTAATAGAGTTGTGGATGTGTGGAATGGAAAACAGGAATAAATAAAGGGAATGTAAATAGCGTGCTAAAAATATCTAGCCAAGACAGGACTCGCAGCAATGGTTTTTAAGTTGAAAAAAATCAGATTCAGGAAGGATATAGGAAAGCACTGGTTTGGTAATAGAGTTGTGGATGAGTGGAACAAACTCCCGAGTACCGTCATAGAAGCTAAAACGTTGTGTAGTTTTAAAAATAGGTTAGATATATACATCAGTGAGTGTGGGTGGGTGTGAGTTGGACCTGACTAGCTTGTGCTGATAGGTCTGATACTGTGCTCCTTCCTTGAGTGCATGTGATCTGACCTGACTAGGTGGGTCATTGATTTAAGCCGGGAGGTGACTTAGACCTGCCTAGTATGGGCTACTAAGCCTCATACAGTGCTCCCTCTTTCTTATGTTCTTATAACCGAAGTCATCATGGATTGAGAGGCGTAGCATCCTGCTACTCACAACTCCCAGTTCACTATCCTAAAACCACGAAGGTTTTAGAAGAAAACAAAACGCAGACGTGGTCTACATATACTAAACTGAGGCGTGTGACAACTGTAATCACAGAGTTACAACCCATAAAAAATACTAACAGTCACCAGTGGTAGAAAACATCTCATTGTTGGGGAAATTACAGCTATTGAGGGGGAAAAATGGGTTAGAAATTTCTCATGAGGAGAATATTGTTTTCAGACAGGTGGCTCAGTTTGAAAAAGTAATGGAGGGGGAGATTTTAAGTCTTTAATTACAATCTCTTTGGTATTTTCCCTACTGTGTTCACATCTCGTCTAAAATAATCATGACATGTGACGCTGATAGACTAGGGCGGGGAATGGGGCTGGGCCTGGGGACAGTTTGTCCCAGAAGATGAGGAGGTACTTGTACCTCCTCCCATGGCAGATATAGGTCTCAGACACTCCCACGACAGTGAGCCAAGGCCGGGTCACCATCTGGAAAAGACCCGGACTGGGCGATAGTTAAAAGATTACAGAGGTACATAATGGGTCCAGGGACTGGGCCCCAAAGTTTTGATAGCTGAGCAAGTTACAAAGGTAATGAACTCCAGGTAGATCTAGTCACAATCATGACAAGTTACAAAGGTATTTACAGATTACAGAGGTACATAATGGGTCCAGGGACTGGGCCCCAAAGTTTTGATAGCTGAACAAGGTACAAAGGTAATGAACTCACAAGTTACAAAGGTAATGAATCATGTAAGTGACTGCTGAGGAGTTAATCGTGTTTCTCTCGTTCACACTAATAGAGACCTGTCTTGCTTTATTCACTCCACCTCCTGCACTCACTGGCTACATCAACAATATGCACAGTTTATATAATCAATCAATCTCGAGTGACACAAATATCTTCATATAAATATAAATCCTTAGCCGTCATATACATTATAAAAAATGATCGCGTAGGATTTATTTCCAATGTTTACTCTATGTTCTTATTGCATTTATAGTTTAGTTAGTTTTAACTATATGACTTAAATAATAATAGTTTACAGATGATACATACACTGAGATGTGGATACATACACTGAGAGGTGGATACATACACTGAGAGGTGGATACATACACTGAGAGGTGGATACATACACTGAGAGGTGGATACATACACTGAGAGGTGGATACATACACTGAGAGGTGGATACATACACTGAGAGGTGGATACATACACTGAGAGGTGGATACATACACTGAGAAGTGGATACATACACTGAGAGGTGGATACATACACTGAGAGGTGGATACATACACTGAGAGGTGGATACATACACTGAGAAGTGGATACATACACTGAGAAGTGGATACATACACTGAGAGGTGGATACATACACTGATAGGTGGATACATACACTGAGAGGTGGATACATACACTGAGAGGTGGATACATACACTGAGAGGTGGATACATACACTGAGAGGTGGATACATACACTGAGAGGTGGATACATACACTGAGAGGTGGATACATACACTGAGAGGTGGATACATACACTGAGAGGTGGATACATACACTGAGAGGTGGATACATACACTGAGAGGTGGATACATACACTGAGAGGTGGATACATACACTGAGAGGTGGATACATACACTGAGAGGTGGATACATACACTGAGAAGTGGATACATACACTGAGAAGTGGATACATACACTGAGAGGTGGATACATACACTGATAGGTGGATACATACACTGAGAGGTGGATACATACACTGAGAGGTGGATACATACACTGAGAGGTGGATACATACACTGAGAGGTGGATACATACACTGAGAGGTGGATACATACACTGAGAGGTGGATACATACACTGAGAGGTGGATACATACACTGAGAGGTGGATACATACACTGAGAGGTGGATACATACACTGAGAGGTGGATACCTCTCATAAGTCTTCCATAGGAAACTGGATCACTACCTCCAAGTGCCAGATCAACCAGGGATGAACTGGGATGAGTTGTGCCTCATCCCAATTCATCAAATGCCCCGTGAAGTCTCTGTGGAGGACACAGGCGTACCTTAAGTCGTCTCTGTTACTGGCATTTCGGTGGCTAAAGCTAACGCTTCACACGGCGAGGGTCTGGGTTCGAATCCCAGCGAGGGTAGAAACATTGGGCGTGTTTCCTTACACCGGTTGTCTATGTTCCCCATCAGTAATAATGGGTACCTGGGTGTTAGTCGACTGGTGTGGGTCGCATCCTGGGACAAAACTGACCTAATTTACGGGAAATGCTCAACATAACAAGGGGCTTTCTATATAGTAGTATGTCACTGATGTCAGCTATGGTCTGTATACCTTGTACATGTACTTGTAGAAATATTATTATTATTATTATTATTATTATTATTATTATTATTATTATTATTATTATTATTATTATTATTATTATTATTATAATTATTATTATTATTATTATTATTATTATTATTATTATTTTTATTATTATTATTATTATAAATATGTCCTAGTGTTTGCTTACGTATTTTTCTAAAACACCAATCCCATCCGTGTCTGCCAAGAAGCTCACAGCCTCTGTATCTAGTATGACAAATCTTAATGGCATTCTTTGGGTTTATCAGGAAAAATAGCATTGGTGGCCTCTGACTCACGCGAAACTGAGCATCTGCTACAATGAGATAGTCACTTTACCCCCTTCAAGGTGTGTATTAGCAATAGGTGCGTATCTCTCGGTGTATATACAACTATAAGTGTGTTTCTTTGAATGTATATAGAGTGAGAAATGTATATTTCTCAGTGTATATACACCGAGAGATGTGTCCCTCATTGTATATATGTACATTAGGAGATGCGCATTTTGCATTGTATAGTGGACCCTTGGAAATCGGACATAATTCGTTCCAGAATGCTGTTCTTTTAACATCCTATGGAGAGGGAGCATGGACACTGGGGTCGTCCCGCAGTTACTAAAAACAACAGACAGCCCCACTCCACAAAGGGGCAGTAAAGCAATAGCAAAGAACTACAGACCAATAGCGCTAACGTCCCATATCATAAAAATCTTTGTAAGGGTTCTAAGAAGCAAGATCGCCACCCATCTTGATACCCATCAATTACACAACCCAGGGCAGCACGGGTTTAGAGCAGGTCGCTCCTGTCTGTCCCAACTACTGGACCACTACGACAAGGTCCTGGATGCTCTAGAAGACAAACTGAATGCAGATGTTATATACACGACTTTGCAAAAGCCTTTGACAAGTGTGACCATGGTGTAATAGCACACAAAATGTGTGATAAAGGAATAACAGGAAAAGTTGGTAGATGGATCTATAATTTCCTAAAGAGTAGAACACAAAGAGTAGTAGTCAACAGAGTAAAGTCTGAGGCAGCTACTGTGAAAAGCTCTGTTCCACAAGGCACAGTACTCGCTCCCATCCTGTTCCTCATCCTCATATCAGACATTGACAGGGATATAAGCCACAGTGCTGTGTCTTCCTTTGCAGATGACACCCGAATCTGTATGACAGTGTCCACCGTTGAAGACACTGCAAGACTCCAAGCAGACATAAACCAAATCTTTAAATGGGCTGCAGAAAACAATATGAAGTTCAATGATGAGAAATTTCAATTACTCAGATACGGAAAACGTGAGGAAATTAAAATCTCATCGGAGTACAAAACTAATTCCAACCACACAATAGAGCGAAAAACTAATGTCAAAGACCTGGGAGTGATCATGTCAGAGGATCTCACCTTCAAGGACCATAACACCGTAGCAATCACATCTGCTAGAAAAATGACAGGATGGATAATGAGAACCTTCAAAACCAGGGATGCAAAGCCCATGTTGACACTTTACAAATAGCTAGTTCTATCTAGGCTGGAATATTGCTGCACACTAACTGCACCTTTCAAGGCAGGTGAAATTGCTGACCTTGAAAATGTGCAGAGAACCTTCACGGCACGCATAACTGCGATAAACCACCTCAATTACTGGGAACGCTTGAAGTTATTAAACCTGTACTCCCTGGAATGCAGGCGGGAGAGATACATTGTTATATACACGTGGAAAATTCTCGAGGGATTAGTACCAAACTTGCACACGAAAATCACTCCCTACGAAAGCAAAAGACTCGGCAGGCGATGTAACATCCCCCCAATGAAAAGCAGGGGTGTCACTAGCACGTTGAGGGACAACACAATAAGTGTCAGGGGCCCAAGATTGTTCAACTGCCTCCCACCATACATCAGGGGGATTACCAACAAACCCCTGGCTTTCTTTAAGCAGGCACTGGACAGGCACCTAAAGTCGATACCTGACCAGCCAGGCTGTGGTTCGTACATTGGACTGCGTGCGGCCAGCAGTAACAGCCTGGTTGATCAGGCTCTGGTCCAACATGAGGCCTGGTCACAGACCGGGCTGCAGGGGCGTTGACCCCTGGAATTCTCTCCAGGTAAACTCCAGGTAGTGCCATTACCGAACTAATTTGTTTCCATAAGGACAAATGTACATTAGATTAGTCCGTTTCAGACTCCCAAAAATACACTTACAAAAGCACTTACAAAAATATATATACATAATTGTTCGAGTTGGGAGCAGTACGATTTCCGGGGGTCCACTACACTGAAGCCATCGTTTTGAACTGAGAGGTCGATCACCATGCCCAGCCCTTCTAGGGCAGGGTAGGTGCCAATGCTGGAGCTTGCTACCATCTGCAGCTCGTAAGCCTGTCCTTCCCATTAGGAAAGGTGGCAGACCAGAGAGGCCTAGCATCTATCTACCTCCATGCCTCGTGCTGGTGGGGAATGTGGCTAGGCCTGGGACCAGTTGGTCCCGCCGATGACGGGTATCCCCTCCCATGGGAGACATAGGTCTGACACTCCCACGCCAGGGAGCCGGAGCCGGGTCGCCATCTGGTTAAGACCCGGGCCGGGAGAATTCCCGGTGAATCAACACATCCTCCTTTGAACTGAGAGATGTATATCTCTCAGCGAATATACACTAAATTTCTTTTTAACCCAATTTTAGATACTGAATTATCGTTGAAAGAATATGTGAGTCTTGGACGAAAGCCCCTGGATAAAATCCCTCTAACCTAAACTATCCTAACTTAAACAAGAGGCAGGCAAAATACGGCCCGCGGGCCATATCCTGCTCTACAGATTCTGGGAGGTCGTAGCAGCAAGACCTGGCAACGTTTCGTGCACTGAATCGCAGATAATGAGTATTACAGTAATCCAAATTTCAGGTCACGGTTAGGAATTCTATAAGATATGACCTTTCAGAAGCCATTAAGTTGGTGTAAGATATACCTAATCTTATACCTGACATGATCTCGTGTTGTCTCGTATTCTCAGCTGGCGGGTAGTTGCAAGATCATCATTCTGAGGGTATGACAAGTGTGCACTTATCAATATTAGGGGAAACAGTTTATTCATTTCCACACTTGTGTGTGTTTTCGTACACCAGTTTAAGGGAAAAATATATCTTTAGACTTGCAAAATATATCATTAGACTTGCAAAAGGCCTTCGATACTGCCAACCACAATATATTATGTAAGAAACTTCAAGCTATCGACATAGGTTCTGTAGACTGGTTTAAGTCCTATCTTAACAGGAAACAAATTGTCAAAATCAACAAAACGGAATCAGAACCCCTGCCGATAGCATGTGGAGTTCCCCAAGGTAGTATTCTGGGTTCCTTATTATTTCTGTTATGTAAACGACATGCCTGTCAGTGTTAAGTGCAAACTCCTACTGTATGCGGATGGCAGTGCTCTGTTAGTATCAGGTAAAGACCCACATGATATAGCTAATGTAATAACACTGGAACTGGAGTCCTGCAGCAAATGGTTAGTAGACAACAGACTATCGTTACACCTCGGGAAAACGGAAGCCATACTCTTTGGCACGAAACATAAACTGAGAAGGGTAAATAATTTTAACGTCTGGTGTAATGAGGAACCCATGCACTCCGCTCCAGGCCCAGACTCATGGAACTCCGTGTTCATCAAGAACTGCAAGAAGCCCCTATCACATGCTTTTAACATCCTATGGAGAGGGAGCATGGACACTGGGGTCGTCCCGCAGTTACTAAAAACAACAGACATAGCCCCACTCCACAAAGGGGGCAGTAAAGCAATAGCAAAGAACTACAGACCAATAGCGCTAACGTCCCATATCATAAAAATCTTTGAAAGGGTTCTAAGAAGCAAGATCGCCACTCATCTTGACACCTATCAATTGCACAACCCAGGACAGCATGGGTTTAGAGCAGGCCGCTCCTGTCTGTCCCAACTACTGAACCACTACGACAAGGTCCTGGATGCTCTAGAAGACAAACAGAATGCAGAAGTTATATACACAGACTTTGCAAAAGCCTTTGACAAGTGTGACCATGGTGTAATAGCACACAAAATGCGTGATAAAGGAATAACAGGAAAAGTTGGTAGATGGATCTATAATTTCCTAACAAGTAGAACACAAAGAGTAGTAGTCAACAGAGTAAAGTCTGAGGCAGCTACTGTGAAAAGCTCTGTTCCACAAGGCACAGTACTCGCTCTATTACAACCTCAGGTTCAATGGCCTGTTAACCTGAGTGTAAAAGGGAGCTTGGAGCAAAGAAACACAGTAGAAGATGCTTTGAATTTGTATTTCCTTCACCAAGCAGTTATGAATATATAAGACTTTTGTCTTTTCCTTCACCAAGTAAATAGAAAAGGGCTTTTTACACATATGTATACTATATACAGACAGAGTAGTATTAGTGCACGCCACGGTTGTCTAGGCTAAACAGCAGCCAAAAGACAACTTTCCACAACCAGCTCTATGCAGGAATTCCAATGACAAACTGCGAGTGGTATCCACGTCACCTTTGTCATTGTTAAACTCGCATTTTAATTGGCTGAACCGAGTCGTTGATTTGATGATGGGGCCCCATCGCCAAACCCTTAACGATGGTTCGCTGGTTGGAGGGGAGCCTATGTGGGTGTGTTTAACATGCTCTGAATAAAGATTACATACTCTTTGCATGCAACACCCCCACACCAAGAGGGCTCAGGACTAGGCTTCCACCTCAAATGGGTAGAGTGCCGCCATGGCACATTATAATAAGGGGACCGCCTTTCCCCTCAACCATCTCGCTCATTTGTTAAAGCTAAACTTTTCTCGAGACATAAAGTCCAGCTTTAAACTTAAGAGTGAGACGGTAGGGCTAGCGTAGGTCCAAGGTGCCTGCTGTCGGTAGCAGGGCACCTCCCCACTAAAAAAAAAAAAACCACTAGGGTAAAAAAAAGGGCTGGTTCCACCCAAAGTCCCTAACACATCCTAACTAAATGCAATGACTTCTGGACAGCACATCAGCTAGCACATTTTTTTGCCAGCAATGTGTATATTTTTTTATTGTAGGGTTGTAACCTAATACTCCAACGCATGAGTCTGGTATTTTTGTTTCTCATACTTTGAAGGTAAACCAGAGGGTTGTGGTCGCTGTAGATGGTGACCACCTGAGAGGACTGGCCCACATAGACATCAAAATGCTCTAATGCCAGAAGTAGAGCCAGGCCCTCCTTCTCTATAGTAGAGTAGGCCCTCTGGTGTGGCTGGTATTTGGCAGAGAAAAATGCCACAGGCTGCAACCCATCATCCCCAGATTGCAGAAGCACTGCCCCCACCCCAGACTCACAAGCGTCAATCTGCAAGGAAAATGGTTTTGAAAAGTCTGGAGACAACAGAATGGGTGCTGTACAAAGTAATCTCTTTGCTTTCGTAAAAGCATCTTGACATTCTGGGGTCCAATTAAAGGGAACTTTGTGACTGGTAAGTGAGGTTAGAGGTGCAATAATGTCTGCAAAATTTTTACAGAATCTTCTATAAAACCCTACCATCCCTAGAAAACGTTGAAGGGATTTCCTGTCAGGGGGAATGGATAATTTTTAATGGCCAGAATTTTTGCAAATTTTAGGGCCACTTTGCCACTACCTACTGCATGGCCCAGAAAATTAATAGTAGATTGGCCAAAGGATGACTTTGATAAATTAACAGTTAAATGAAAACTCTGGAAGGTCTCAAAGAGAGCCTTAAGCCTAAACACATGTTGGTCCCAAGAGTCCGACACAACAACTATGTCATCTAGGTAAGCTGCCGTGCCTTCAAGTCCTTTAATAGCCTGATGGATAAGTCTCTGGAATGATGCAGGAGAGTTTTTCATTCCGAAGGGGGTCACTGTATACTGATAATGACCTCCTGGAATTACGAAGGCAGAGATATCCTTCGCCTTATCTGTTAAAGGTACTTGATAGTAACCTTTAAGGAGGTCCAATTTGGATACAAAAGTAGCCTTACCCACAAAGTCGATTACATCATCCAAACGTGACAGAGGATAGGCATCTGCAACTGTGACCTCATTCACCTTACAGTAATCTGTGCACATTCGTAACCCTCCATCAGCTTTGTTAACAAGGATGCACGGTGAAGCCCACGGACTAGATGACTCCTCCACTAACCCATGCTCTAACATAAATTCTACCTCCTGTTGAAGTAGCCTCTGTTTTTCAGGATTAGCTCTGTAAGGGAAGAGTTTAATAGGTTTAGAGTTTCCAACATCTACATCATGATATCCTAATGTACATTTTATCGGCACATTCGAAAAAATATAAGGATAAGACTGTAGGAGCGCAGTTAAATTAGTTACTTGAGACTTGGTCAAACCCAACATTAAAGGTTTAGGGTCCTTGAGGAGGACCGAATTTGGAAGCTTTACATTAATCTCAGAGTGCAAAGAGTCAGGGTCATCAGAGGCAGAGGACAGAGTCATTACTGGGACTTTATCTGGTGTATTAAAGGCTTTAATTTGATTAATGTGGTAAGTTTTGCTTTTTGAGGTCTTGTCATTAAACCTGCATGAATTGTAATCTGGAGAAGCCAGGTATAGATACTCAAAAATCCGGGACAAAGGAATTAATGTACAATTGCTATGGATTCCGTCACACATTGGATTACTCCTTCATGATAAAGTTGATATGTTAGCCAAGAAGAGCACACATAAAGAGAATGTCGAATATAACTTTGGTATATCTGTGTCTAGAATTAGGAATAATATTAGGAGAGAAAAAATAATGAAAATGATAGCTATAGGAATGCAGTTAGAAGCCTAAGTAGATCTATAATCCACTATGATAACATGAACGTAGATAAGTATGTTTATGGAGCAACTTGCAATGTGAACAGACTGATGTTGTAGTTTCCAGGCTTAGGCTTGGCTACAAGTACTTCTGGCAGTTTGGGAGAT
Organism: Cherax destructor; assembly: GCA_009830355.1. Lineage (NCBI taxonomy): Eukaryota > Metazoa > Arthropoda > Malacostraca > Decapoda > Parastacidae > Cherax > Cherax destructor. The sequence continues at coordinate 16,856 of WNWK01005800.1, read as the reverse complement.
ACACAGATGATGATCAAACTAAATGCAAATTATGTGATCAGGCATATGGTCACTGTCTTGAACACTATGTGCTGAATTGTTCACTTATTGAGGAATATAGAGATAGACAGTATAATAACCTATGTGACATGTCAAGATATCTTATTCATGAAATAAGATACCAATTGTACTAAGCAAATTTCCTAAATTTGCTTGTAACAGATAATTGAAATGTAGATATAAACCCAAATGTACAATTGTTAACCCCTTTGGGGCCTAGTGCCTAGGCCTTTTGTGTATCCATATGGGGTGCACAATAAACTAGCCACTTCGGTGGCAAAATCTAAAAATCTAATCAAGGGAGATACCACATAATTTACATCAGATAATTTACTTACGATCTGCATTGGTCCCGTCAATCTAGCTTTCAAGGTGTGGCCAGGTATAGGCTCCTGTACCTGGAAGGAGCGAAACTTTGAGTTTCTGTCATACCTCTGTTTCATCGTATTCTGAGCTGCCTTCAAGTTAGCCTTAGCCAACTGACGTGCTACTTGCAACCTTGAAGAAGGGTTGTAGAGGGTTGTGGAGGCGTCTTCTCCCATCCATCCTTCTTTGAGCACACGTAGAGGACCTCGTACATTGTGCCCAAATATCAGCTCAAAAGGACTGTACCCTCTAGACTCTTGCACCGTTTCTGTCATTGCGAATAGCAACAGAGGAAGTGATTCATCCCAGTCTGTAGGAAAATGCATGCAGAATGTTCTCATCATTTTTTTAACGTCTGATGGAATCTTTCCAAGGCGCCTTGGGACTGAGGATGATAAGCAGTGGATAGGTTATGAACTATTCCTAGCCTAGTTAATGCTTCCCTAAATGCTTTGGCAGTGAAGTTAGTACCTTGATCACTTTGAATAGATTTAGGAATTCCAAAGCAAGAGATAAACTTAGTTAAAGTTTTAAGGATTGCTTTAGTGTTAATACTGCGCATAGGAACTGCCTCTGGATATCTAGTTACTCTATCAATGATTGTGAATAAGTATTGATTTCCAGACTTAGCTTTAGGTAGTGGACCTACACAATCTATTATTAATTCTGAAAAAGGGTCTCCATTAACAGGAATAGGATGGAGAGGTGCAGGTTTAATGGGGTGTCCAGGTTTCCCTACCTGCTGACATTCTGGACAACAGCGAATATGATTCTTTACATCTTGCCTTAACTTTGGCCAAAAGAATTCTTTTGTTATTCGGTATTGAGTTTTGGTAATTCCCAGATGGCCTCCTAAAGAAGAGTTATGGGCTATGTTTAGGATATGAGACCTAAACTTTCTGGGAACCACTAATTTATCTGTTTGCTGTTTTCCCTCCACCTCCTTACCAGTTTCAGTGCAGACTAAGTAGTTATTTTTTAAGAGATATTTGACCGGGTGACCCGAAGTGGATTTACCCATAGCTGCCTCAAAAGCGGAGTTTAGTGAGGAGTCTTTCCGTTGTTCCTCCCGAAAGGACAGTCCCTCAGGCATGGAAACAGAGACATCTGGCAATCCTGCAACCCTGGAATAGGAAGGCTTGATCTGGGGCTGTTCACTAAATTTACGAGGCTCTGGCCAGTTTTCCTCGCAAAACAAATTGGTTAGTCCGAGATCAGAGTCGTCCAAGGACGAGTTAACATTCTCATCAGACATCACTTTGGATTGTGCCCGAGTTATGGCCAACATCGGGGAAGAATTAATCATTATGGGTTCTATACATTTAGTAGACTCAATGTTATTACCCAGTAATAGCATTGCATCCTTCATAGGAAATCCCTCTGAGACACCAACAGTCAAATACCCAGTGTAGTATTTACTCTGCACATAGATTTGATGTAAAGGGACATAAAATACTGCTCCTCCAAAAGCTTCTAACAGAACTGAGGACTGCAAAGAGGTTTGTTCAGAATGGGGAAGTACTCCCTCTCTTATAAGTGAGCAATATGCACCAGTATCCCTAAAGGTTCTAACTTCCTTTTTCTCTGAATGTTCCTGAAGGAATATCTGACAAGTGCTATAATAGGGGGCCATCCCCTTCTCTACTTCTTCCTGGGACATGTCATTAGGGATATTATTAATTTTCCCTAATGGTTGGAGTTTACTTGGACAATTGGGCCTGATGTGACCAGGTTTATTACAAAGAAAGCATACAACCTCAGCTTTAACTTTGGCTCTTCGTTGATTTTGTGGCTTACGCCACTCTGGATACTGCCGCCTCGAATCACCATGTTGAGTAGTTTGAGATCGATCACCAGGTTTACCTGGAGTTACCTGGAGAGAATTCCAGGGGTCAACGCCCCAGCAGCCCGGTCTGTGACCAGGCCTCATGTTGGACCAGAGCCTGATCAACCAGGCTGTTACTGCAGGCCGCACACAGTCCAACGTATGAACCACAGCCTGGCTGGTCAGGTACCGACTTTAGGTGCCTGTCCAGTGCCTGCTTGAAGACAGCCAGGGGTTTGTTGGTAATCCCCCTGATGTATGCTGGGAGGCAGTTGAACAATCTTGGGCCCCTGACATTTATTGTGTTGTCCCTCAACGTGCTGGTGGCACCCCTGCTCTTCATTGGGAGGATGTTACATCGCCTGCAGAGTCTTTTGCTTTCGTAGGGAGTGATTTTCGTGTACAAGTTTGGTACTAATTCCTCGAGAATTTTCCATGTGTATATAATAATGTATCTCTCCCGCTTGCATTCTAGAGAGTACAGGTTTAGGAACTTCAAGCGTTCCCAGTAATTGAGGTGGTTTATCGCAGTTATGCGTGCCGTGAAGGTTCTCTGCACATTTTCAAGGTCAGCAATTTCACCCGCCTTGAAAGGTGCAGTTAGTGTGCAGCAATATTCCAGCCTAGATAGAACAAACGATCTGTAAAGTGTCAACATGGGCTTGGCATCCCTGGTTTTGAAGGTTCTCATTATCCATCCTGTCATTTTTCTAGCAGATGCAATTGCTACGGTGTTATGGTCCTTGAAGGTGAGATCCTCTCACATGATCACTCCCAGGTCTTTGAATTAGTTTTTCGCTCTATTGTGTGGTTTGAATTAGTTTTGTACTCCGATGAGATTTTAATTTCTTCACTTTTTCCGTATCTGAGTAATTGAAATTTCTCATCATTGAACTTCATATTGTTTTCTGCAGCCCATTTAAAGATTTGGTTTATGTCTGCTTGGAGTCTTGCAGTGTCTTCAACGGCGGACACTGTCATACAGATTCGGGTGTCATCTGCAAAGGAAGACACAGCACTGTGGCTTATATCCCTGTCTATGTCCGATATGAGGATGAGGAACAGGATGGGAGCAAGTACTGTGCCTTGTGGAACAGAGCTTTTCACAGTAGCTGCCTCAGACTTTATTCTGTTGACTACTACTCTTTGTGTTCTACTTGTTAGGAAATTATAGATCCATCTACCAACTTTTCCTGTTATTCCTTTATCACGCATTTTGTGTGCTGTTACACCATGGTCACACTTGTCAAAGGCTTTTGCAAAGTCTGTGTATATAACATCTGCATTTTGTTTGTCTTCTAGAGCATCCAGGACCTTGTCGTAGTGGTCCAGTAGTTGTGACAGACAGGAGCGGCCTGCTCTAAACCCATGCTGCCCTGGGTTGTGCAATTGATGAGTATCAAGATGAGTGGCGATCTTGCTTCTTAGAACCCTTTCAAAGATTTTTATGATATGGGACGTTAGCACTATTGGTCTGTAGTTCTTTGCTATTGCTTTACTGCCCCCTTTGTGGAGTGGGGCTATGTCTGTTGTTTTTAATAACTGCGGGACGACCCCAGTGTCCATGCTCCCTCTCCATAGGATGTTAAAAGCACGTGATAGGGGCTTCTTGCAGTTCTTGATGAACACGGAGTTCCATGAGTCTGGGCCTGGAGCGGAGTGCATGGGCATGTCATTTATTGCCTTTTCGAAGTCATTTGGCGTCGTGGTGATGTCAGATAGGCATGCGTCTGTCAAGTTCTGTGGCACTCTCATAAAAAAATTCATTTAGGTCTTCGATTTTCAGTCTGGTTAGCGGCTCGCTAAAAACTGAGTCATGAGTGAAGTAACGCTGCTCACCAGGTGATTTAATTGACTGCTGACGAGATTAACCTTCATCTTGACCTTTAGTTCTCCACTCAGGAACTTTTCTTTGACGATCTCTGCTCATACCAGGCTGTTGAGGAAAGAGATAAGACCGCTCGGACAAAGAGCGGTTAGTTTCAAAAGTATCAGCCAACCTGGCTGCTTCCAATGCCGTAGGCAAGGAATGATCTTGCAGAAAGACTCGAACCTCTGGACTAACAGACTCCAGCAGGTTGTCCACCAAGATGAGCTGCTTCAAATTTTCAAAATCAACGACACCACTTGCCTTGTACCACTTTGTAAAAGCCCTGGTCTGCTGTCTGACGTAGTCAACATAGGACTGACCCAACTGCCTTCTGCCGAGTTTGAATTCTTTCCTATACTTGGCAGGAATACATTGATAAGCCCCAAGAACAGTTGTTTTCACAATGCGATAGTTACCAAAGTCATCATTTCCCAGGATAAAAGTAAATTCTTGTGCCTTACCAAACAACGCAGTATGCACCAGTGACGCCCAATCAACATCAGGCCACCCTAAAGCTCGAGCCTGGTTTTCAAATGCTTCGAAAAACTGTTCAGGCTCTGCTTCAACAAAACGAGGAACAAACTGTACTGCCCTTTGCAAATTGAAGTCATCTACAGTCTGATGGAATTGCCTCCTCTTCTTCTCTCTATCAAACTCCTCCTTAGCAAATGCACGCTGTTCTCTAGTTTGTTCAAGAGTGAGTCTGGCTAGTTCAAGCGCCAATGAACCAGACTCACCTGTCGATAACCCCACACCTGTGACTTGCTGGTTTTGCTCAGGAGTTTTGTCTCTCCCATTTTGTAGAAACCTTAATGGTGACCTACGGTTAACAGCTCCTGTAGCGGGAGAAACATGAAACTGATATGCCATAGTTTCAGTTTGTAGTTTACTCCTTATAATATCACGCAGCTGCGCAGCAGTAAGGGTACGCTGGTATTCAACATCAATAGAACGAGCGATACGCCAACAACGCTGTAGAGAGAGTTTGGGTAACTTTAGTAGAGTGAACTCAGACACTAACCGTCTGACTCGAATAGATGGCATTAATCCCCAACTTAACACGCTGTAGCACTATGCACCGGTGGTCTGGTGGCTTGAGCTCTCGCTTCACACACGGAGGGCCCGGGTTCGATTCCCGGCGGGTGGAAACATTTCGACGTGTTTCCTTACACCTGTTGTCATGTTCACCTAGCAGCAAATAGGTACCTGGGTTGTTAGTCGACTGGTGTGGGTCGCATCCTGGGGGACAAGATTGAGGACCCCAATGGAAATAAGACAGACAGTCCTCGATGACGCACTGACTTTCTTGGGTTATCCTGGGTGGCTAACCCTCCGGGGTTAAAAATCCGAAGAAATCTTATCTTATTTACTCATACGATAGCAGAGCTGACACGCTATTGCAAAGCCAATATGCACACACACAATAGCAAGGCTGACATGCAATAACAAATCAAATTGCAGATACTCACAATAGCAGGCTGACCATAGCGAAGCAAATGCAAAGATGACACACAAAATTCGTGAAGCGTTGGCAAAGCATAAGCAATGCCAGATAACAAGCTATCTAGATACAAGACTAGCTCCTGCTCGAACTTCAACTCTAGGCTCAACTCCTGCTCAACTCCAATTTCAGCTCCAGGACAAGCTACCCATATTGCAACCTCAGGTTCAATGGCCTGTTAACCTGAGTGTAAAAGGGAGCTTGGAGCAAAGAAACACAGTAGAAAATGCTTTGAATTTGTATTTCCTTTACCAAGCAATGATTATATAAGACTTTTGTCTTTTCCTTCACCAAGTAAATAGAAAAGGGCTTTACACATATGTACACTATATACAGAAAGAGTAGTATTAGTGCACGCCACGGTTGTCAAGGCAAAACAGCAGCCAAAAGACAGACAACCTTCCACAACCAGCTCTATGCAGGAATTCCAATGACAAACTGCGAGTGGTATCCACGTCACCTTTGTCATTGTTAAACTCGCATTATAATTGGCTGAACCGAGCCGTTGATTTGATGATGGGGCCCCATCGCCAAACCCTTAACGATGGTTCGCTGGTTGGAGGGGGAGCCTATGTGGGTGTGTTTAACATGCTCCGAATAAAGGTTACGTACTCTTTGCATGCAACACCTGCCTTTCCCCTCTCATTTGCGACTGCTTGACAGAGTAGAGAAAAGAGCAAGAAGCCTCATCTCTCGCCTGGACCCATTTTGCAAAGATCTGTCATTTCAGCAGAGCCTTCAACACAGGAGGGATGTGGGTGGCCTTACTGTTATGTACAAGACCAACATTGTCAAAGTACCACATTTGACTCCACTTCGAGGACAGCGAGAAGCAGGCTTCTATACCACAAGACGGGCAGGGCAGCAAGAAGCAACTTCACTCTGGCTGTAACCTTCTCCAGAACATCACTTCATCTGAGATCATTTATCCCCAGGATGACTCGAGTCTGGAACACATTCGTACAGCATTATGATGTCAACGAGATAAAGTCAGTTGATCAGATGAAAATGCTTGCCCACACATGGCTCACAGCTGGCCCACAGATGGCTCACAGTTGGCCCACAGATGGCTCCAACTTCATCCTGTTCCCTACTTGTATGTTTCCTAACAATAAAAATGCTTTCAAATGAGTTGATGTAGGTAACAGCTCTTAGCTTGTCAATAAAGTTAGGGACCCCTTAACTTGTAAATAGCTTGTCAATAAAGCTAGGGATCCTTAACTTGTAAATAGCTTGTCAATAAAGTTAGAGATCCTTAACCTGGCCTTGTCAAACCCTGTGTAAAAAAAAAAAAGGAGAAAGAGAGAGAGAGAGAGAGAGAGAGAGAGAGAGAGAGAGAGAGAGAGAGAGAGAGAGAGAGAGAGAGAGAGAAGAGAGGTATTTCATTACCAGACAGGAAGTGTTAATTCTCACTGATTAAGACAACTTTCTCTCTCACACCAGTGTTTAGTCATCTATTATTCTCTGTCACTATTTTTTTACACAGGGTTTGACAAGGTTAGGTTAAGGATCCTTAGCTTTATTAACAAGATATTTACAAGTTAAGGATCCCTAACTTTATTGACAAGCTATTTACAAGCTAAAGGTCCCTAGCTTTATTGACAAGCTAAGAGCTGTTACCTACATCAGCTCATTTGAAAGCATTTTTATTGTTATGAAACATACAAGTAGGGAACAGGATGAAGTTGGAGCCATCTGTGGGCCAACTGTGAGCCATCTGAGGGCCAGCTGTGAGCCATGTGTGGGCAAGCATTTTCATTTGATCAACTGACTTTATCTCGTTAACATCATAATGCTGTACGAATGTGTTCCAGACTCGAGTCATCCTGGGGATAAATGATCCCAGATGAAGTGATGTTCTAGAGAAGGTTACAGACAGAGTAAAAAAGACCCCCTTCCTCATACCACCAATACCACCAAACCGACGACATTCATCTTTGCAAATATACAGGGTCTAAAGTCAGCGACATCATTGCATAGCCACCTATCTCACCCTGCACACTGACAGCTCATACACTACCTTCCTTGACCTTAAATCTGCTTTTGATGTTGCCAACCGACATGTAATCATTAGTGAACTTGCCAGAAAGGATGTTGGAGGATGGCTTCTCCGCTGTGTTGTTCCAGGGACATAGAAGTATAACTAAAGACTTTGAATTAGGAACCCCACAGGGGCTCAGTCCCACTCTATTCAATATTCTAATTAATGCCTTACTTAATGCTATGCCTAGCCAGCCCCATCATTATATGATAAATTTCGCTGATGATATAATGATTCACACCACCGGATTCTCCAACACCCAAAACATCCTTAACCATGTACTAGCCTCGTGCCAGGACCTGAGGGTTGATAATCTCTACTGATAAAACAAAGATACTCAATAGGCGTCCTCCTCGACAGAGAGGCACAGTTCGCCAGATCCAGTTACATGATGGGTCTCTTCTAGAATATGTAAACAGATACAGGTATCTAGGCTTTGAAGTCCCACTACTTGGACCTGTTGTAACGAGACTTTGTCGTCAATACAAAGAAAGGCTGAGAGCACTTAGAGCTGTGGCAGGGTTTCACCCCATGTATGGTGCTAATGTTAAAATTGTGAAAATGATGTATCTTGCTTATATTAGATCATTGGTTGATTATGCTGCGCCACTACTTGCTCTTGTGTCTGACTGGAAGCTTGGAGGGCTGGAAAAACTGCAGAACGAAGCAATGAGGATAATTCTAGAATGCCCTCGTACCGCCAGAATTTTAAATATGCAGAAAGAACTTGATATTCCAAGCATCAGAGATCGTGTTACTGAAAGAAATATCCTAATTGGGGTTAATATGCTCAGGCAAGCCCATTCAAACCCCTGCACAGAAGCCCTCCAAACTTTCCTCAGCACTGGTGAACATCCCTCCAGATGGATCGAGAAAACTGGAACCGACCTCCGCATAAACCTGGTACATGATCTATGTCAAGTAAGGGAGCAGCGGCACTTCCCCGCTCCATGGGATATTACCCAATTCCAAACTACCATTCCTCCATTTCTCCCCAAAACTCTTCTTAAATCACAACCAAAGCTTCGTCTTGGAGCCAAACATGATGCCTTAAGCTGTACTGATAACTTAGTCACACAGAACACTCTCTCACAAATTATTTACATTGATGGTTGTGTTCACCAATCCACTGGTGCAGCTGGTAGCGTTCACCAGTCCACTGGTGCAGCTTTTTAGCGTTCGCCAGTCCACTGGTGCAGCTGGTAGTGTTCACCAATCCACTGGTGCAGCTGGTAGTGCTGCTGTTGTCATGCAGAGTGATGGCTCCCATAAAGAAATTGGAGCACGCATCAATAACTGGGCCTCTACCCTTCAGACAGAACTGTTTGCCATACTCCTTGCACTCAAATGCATTCATGTATCTAAGGCTGACACTTTAATTGTAACTGATTCTCTGTCATCCATAAATGCTCTCAACTCATTAAGTATAAATTGTGGCATGCTTGTGTCAGAAGCCAGACACAGGTATGGTAGGATTGTTGATAGTAGTCAGAGTGCACATGCTGTGGATTCCATCTCACATTGGTCTTCAGATGCATGATAGACCTGATGAATTAGCTAAGTTTTATGCTTTCAAAGAAGGGGTAGATTACAGTTGAACAGTCTTGGGCCCCTGGCACTTATTGTGTTGTCTCTTATCGTGCTAGTGGCACCCCTGCTTTTCATTGTGGGAATGTTGCATCGTCTGCCGAGTCTTTTGCTTTCATTGGAAGTGATTTTCGTGTACAAGTTTGGTACTAATCCCTCTAGGATTCTCCAAATGTATATAATAATGTATCTCTCCCGCCTGCATTCTAGGGAATACAGGTTTAGGAACTTCAAGCGTTTTTTTATTTATATATCTTTCTTTATTTACTACAAGTTTAGAGTTTAGAGTTTAGAGCAGGCCGCTCCTGTCTGTCCCAACTACTGGACCACTACGACAAGGTCCTGGATGCTCTAGAAGATAAACAGAATGCAGATGTTATATACACAGATTTTGCAAAAGCCTTTGACAAGTGTGACCATGGTGTAATAGCACACAAAATGCGTGATAAAGGAATAACAGGAAAAGTTGGTAGATGGATTTATAATTTCCTAACACGTAGAACACAAAGAGTAGTAGTCAACAGAGTAAAGTCTGAGGCAGCTACTGTGAAAAGCTCTGTTCCACAAGGCACAGTACTTGCTCCCATCCTATTCCTCATCCTCATATCAGACATTGACAGGGATATAAGCCACAGTGCTGTGTCTTCCTTTGCAGATGACACCCGAATCTGTATGACAGTGTCCACCGTTGAAGACACTGCAAGACTCCAAGCAGACATAAACCAAATCTTTAAATGGGCTGCAGAAAACAATATGAAGTTCAATGATGAGAAATTTCAATTACTCAGATACGGAAAACGTGAAGAAATTAAAATCTCATCGGAGTACAAAACTAATTCCAACCACACAATAGAGCGAAAAACTAATGTCAAAGACCTGGGAGTGATCATGTCAGAGGATCTCACCTTCAAGGACCATAACAATGTAGCAATTGCATCTGCTCGAAAAATGACAGGATGGATAATGAGAACCTTCAAAACCAGGGATGCCAAGCCCATGTTGACACTTTACAGATCGCTTGTTCTATCTAGGGTGGAATATTGCTGCACACTAACTGCACCTTTCAAGGCGGGTGAAATTGCTGACCTTGAAAATGTGCAGAGAACCTTCACCGCACGCATAAGTGCGATAAACCACCTCAACTACTGGGAACGCTTGAAGTTCCTAAACCTGTACTCTCTAGAACGCAGGCGGGAGAGATACATTATTATATACACATGGAAAATTCTCGAGGGCTTAGTACCAAACTTGCACACAAAAATCACTCCGTACGAAAGCAAAAGACTCGGCAGGCGATGTAACATTCCCCCAATGAAGAGCAGGGGTGCCACTAGCACGTTGAGGGACAACACAATAAGTGTGAAGGGCCCAAGATTGTTCAACTGCCTCCCAGCATACATCAGGGGGATTACCAACAAGCCCCTGGCTGTCTTCAAGCAGGCACTGGACAGGCACCTCAAGTCGGTACCTGATCAGCCGGGCTGTGGTTCGTACGTTGGACTGCGTGCGGCCAGTAGTAACAGCCTGGATGATCAGACTCTGGTCCAACAAGAGGCCTGGTCACAGACCGGGCCGCGGGGGCGTTGACCCCTGGAATTCTCTCCAGGTAGACTCCAGGTAGACAAGTACATGTACATGGTATACAGTCCAAGCTGACTGTATACCATGTACTATATACCTATATTACTGTATACCTATATTACTATATAGAAAGTCCCTTGTTATGCTGAGCTTTTCGGGCAGATTAGGTCAGTGTCCTAGGATGCGACTCACACCAGTCGACTAACACCCAGGTACCCATTTTACTGATGGGGAACATAGACAACAGGTGTAAAGAAACACGCCCAATGCTTCTGCCCTGGCTGGGAATCGAACCCAGGCCCTCGCCGTGTGAAGCGAGAGCTTTAGCCACCAGACCACCAGAGCCACCGTTCCCAGTAATTGAGGTGGTTTATCGCAGTTATGCGTGCCGTGAAGGTTCTCTGTACATTTTCTGGGTCAGCAATTTCACCTGCCTTGAAAGGTGCAGTTAGTGTGCAGCAATATTCCAGCCTAGATAGAACAAGTGACCTGAAGAGGGTCATCATGGTCTTGGCATCCCTAGTTTTGAGGGTTCTCATTATCCATCCTGTCATTTTTCTAGCAGATGTGACTGATACAATGTTATGGTCTTTGAAGGTGAGATCCTCTGACATGATCACTCCCAGGTCTTTTACATTAGTTTTTCGCTCTATTGTGTGGTTGGAATTTGTTTTATACTCCGATGTAGTTTTAATTTCCTCACGTTTTCCATATCGGAGTAATATAAATTTCTCATCATTGAACTTCATATTGTTTTCTGCAGCCCATTTAAAGATTTGGTTGATGTCTGCTTGGAGTCTTGCAGTGTCTTCAACGGTGGACACTGTCATGCAGATTCAGGTGTTATCTGCAAAGGAAGACACAGTATGGAGGGTTACATCCCTGTCTATATCAGCTATGAGGATGAGGAACAGGATGGGAGCGAGTACTGTGCCTTGTTAACCTGGAGTTTACCTGGAGAGTGTTTCGGGGGTCATCGCCCCCGAGGCCCGGTCTGTGACCAGGCCTCATGGTGGATCAGGGCCTGATCAACCAGGCTGTTACTGCTGGCCGCACGTGATCCAACGTACGAACCACAGCCCGGCTGGTCAGGTACTGACTTTAAGTGCCTGTCCAGTGACTGCTTGAAGACAGCCAGGGGTCTATTGGTAATCCCCCTTATGTATGCTGGGAAGCAGTTGAACAGTCTTGGGCCCCTGACACTTATTGTGTTGTCTATTATCATGCTAGTGGCACCCCTGCTTTTCATTGGGGGAATGTTGCATCGTCTGCCGAGTCTTTTTCTTTCGTAGGGAGTGATCTCGTGTGCAAGTTTGGTACTAATCCCTCTAGGATTTTCCAAGTGTATATAATAATGTATCTCTCCCGCCTGTGTTCTAGGGAGTACAGGTTTAGGAACTTCAAGCATTCCCAGTAATTGAGGTGGTTTATCGCAGTTGTTTGTGCAGTGAAGGTTCTCTGTACATTTTCTAGGTCAGCAATTTCACCTATAGTGGACTCCCTGGTGTAGTGGACACCCTGGTGTAGTGGGCACTCTGGTATAGTAGACACCCTGGTGTAATGGACACCCTGGTGTAATGGACACCCTGGTGTAATAGACTTTGGAGTAGTGGACACCCTGGTGTAGTGAGCACCCTGGTGCAGTGAGCACCCTAGTATAGTGGGCATCCTGGTAGTTTACACCCTAGTATAGTGGGCACCCTGGTATAGTGGACTCCCTGGTACAGTGGGAACCCTGGTGTAGTGGACACCCTGGTATTGTGGACTCCCTGGTGTAGTGGAAACCCTGGTGCAGTGGGCACTCTGTTATAGTGGACACCCTGGTGTAGTGGACACCCTGGTGTAGTGGGCATTTCTCGTGTATATGGTGCCCCGTGGCTAAAGCTCTCGCTTCACACGGTGAGTGTTCGGGTTCGATTTCCAGCGAAGGTGAAAACATTGGGCATGTTCCCTTACACCTGCTCTGGTGGCTAAAGCTCTCGCTTCACACGGCGAGGGCCTGGGTTCGATTCCCAGCCAGGGCAGAAACATTGGGCGTGTTTCTTTACACCTGTTGTCTATGTTCCAAATCAGTAAAATGGGTACCTGGGTGTTAGTCGACTGGTGTGGGTCGCATCCTAGGACACTGACCTAATCTTCCCGAAATGCTCAGCATAACAAGGGACTTTCTATATAGTAGTATGTCACTGATGTCAGCTAGGCCTGTATACCATGTACATGTACTTGTAGTAAATAAAGATATTATTATTATTATTATTATTATTATTATTATTATTATTATTATTATTATGTTACCCATCAGTAATATGGGTACCTGGGTGTTAGTGGACTGGTGTGGGTCACATCCTGAGTGTTAGTGGACTGGTGTGGGTCACATCCTGGGTGTTAGTGGACTGGTGTGGGTCACATCCTGGGTGTTAGTGGACTGGTGTGGGTCACATCCTGGGTGTTAGTGGACTGGTGTGGGTCACATCCTGAGTGTTAGTGGACTGGTGTGGGTCACATCCTAGGTGTTAGTGGACTGGTGTGGGTCACATCCTGGGTGTTAGTGGACTGGTGTGGGTCACATTCTGGGTGTTAGTGGACTGGTGTGTGTCACATCCTGGGTGTTAGTGGACTGGTGTGGGTCACATCCTGGGTGTTAGTGGACTGGTGTAGGTCACATCCTCAGTGTTAGTGGACTGGTGTGGGTCACATCCTAGGTGTTAGTGGACTGGTGTGGGTCACATCCTGGGTGTTAGTGGACTGGTGTGGGTCACATTCTGGGTGTTAGTGGACTGGTGTGGGTCACATCCTGGGTGTTAGTGGACTGGTGTGGGTCACATCCTGGGTGTTAGTGGACTGGTGCGAGTCACATCCTGGGTGTTAGTGGACTGGTGTGGGTCACATCCTGGGTGTTAGTGGATTAGTGTGGGTCACATCCTGAGTGTTAGTGGACTGGTGTGAGTCACATCCTGGTTGTTAGTGGACTGGTGTGGGTCACATCCTGAGTGTTAGTGGACTGGTGTGGGTCACATCCTGGGTGTTAGTGGACTGGCGTGGGTCACATCCTGGGTGTTAGTGGACTGGTGTGGGTCACATCCTGGGTGTTAGTGGACTGGTGTGGGTCACATCCTGGGTGTTAGTGGACTGGTGTAGGTCACATCCTGGGTGTTAGTGGACTGGTGTGGGTCACATCCTGGGTGTTAGTGGACTGGTGTGGGTCACATCCTGAGTGTTAGTGGACTGGTGTGGGTCACATCCTGGGTGTTAGTGGACTGGTGTGGGTCACATCCTGGGTGTTAGTGGACTGGTGTGGGTCACATCCTGGGTGTTAGTGGACTGGTGTGGGTCACATCCTGGGTGTTAGTGGACTGGTGTGGGTCACATCCTGGGTGTTAGTGGACTGGTGTGGGTCACATCCTGGGTGTTAGTGGACTGGTGTGGGTCACATCCTGGGTGTTAGTGGACTGGTGTGGGTCACATCCTGGGTGTTAGTGGACTGGTGTGGGTCACATCCTGGGTGTTAGTGGACTGGTGTGGGTCACATCCTGGGTGTTAGTGGACTGGTGTGGGTCACATCCTGAGTGTTAGTGGACTGGTGTGGTTCACATCCTGGTTGTTAGTGGACTGGTGTGGGTCACATCCTGAGTGTTAGTGGACTGGTGTGGGTCACATCCTGGGTGTTAGTGGACTGGTGTGGGTCACATCCTGAGTGTTAGTGGACTGGTGTGGATCACATCCTGGGTGTTAGTGGACTGGTGTGGGTCACATCCTGAGTGTTAGTGGACTGGTGTGGGTCACATCCTGGGTGTTAGTGGACTGGTGTGGGTCACATCCTGAGTGTTAGTGGACTGGTGTGGGTCACATCCTGGGTGTTAGTGGACTGGTGTGGGTCACATCCTGGGTGTTAGTGGACTGGTGTGGGTCACATCCTGGGTGTTAGTGGACTGGTGTGGGTCACATCCTGAGTGTTAGTGGACTGGTGTGGGTCACATCCTGGGTGTTAGTGGACTGGTGCGAGTCACATCCTGGGTGTTAGTGGACTGGTGTGGGTCACATCCTGGGTGTTAGTGGACTGGTGTGGGTCACATCCTGGGTGTTAGTGGACTGGTGTGGATCACATCCTGGGTGTTAGTTGACTGGTGTGGGTCACATCCTGGGTGTTAGTGGACTGGTGTGGGTCACATCCTGGGACAAAACTGACCTAATTTGCGGGAAATGCTCAGCATAACAAGTGGCTTTCTATATAGTAGTATGTCACTGATGTCAGCTATGGTCTGTATACCTTGCCTGGCGGCTAAATAAATAAAATAAAATAAAATAAATTATTTCTTTGCAAGTATACATATATATTGGTAGTTACAATCATAAAACTGAAATGCAAGGAGAGCGACTGGCATGCCATGGCATTAGGGGCAGCTTAATCTCATGACTTATAGACTATGTACATAATACTTGAGCTTGAGCTTGATTGACCAGAGCGTCGGTAAGATGGGGAAGGAAGAAGGATGGGTAAGGATGGAAATTGGGAAATAGGTGGGGGGGGAGAGGGGGAGGTTAGGGTTATAAAGGTAAGTGGCCTATCCACTTTGGCGCAACATAATAAGTGTGTGTGTATGTAGAGTAATACATAAGTAAATATTATGAGGAGGATATGCCTTCACCCCATCAGTTGCACACTGCTGTATCACAGCATGACACTGAGTTGGGAGAATGCATACTATTTATAGTAATTTTTTTTTTTTTTTTTTTTTTTTTACATAATACTAGAGAAATTGATTGAGTTTATTCTAGTTATATATTTTATTTCAAATTACAATATGATGATATTATACTGTTAAAATGACAATATGATGATATTAAATTGTAACAAGTGTTTAGGCGGATGATAATATAAAATTGAGATTATCTTAAGGAAAATACCATTGAGCATTTTTGAAAGTAGTTTAGAGTATGAGTATTTAGTTTAGGGTGAGTAGGTGATTTTTGAGGAGAGTCTTAAATTGATTTTCGGACAAGGTTAACTTAATATTTACAGGTAATGAATTCCAGATTCTGGGGCCCTTTATGTGCATAGAATTTTTACATTGGTTGGTATGGACTCGGGGTATGTCAAAAAGTGATCTGTGTCTTGTGTTGTGGTCGTGGGACCTATTAAAGTTGTTGAGGAGAATTTTGAGTTGTAGAGTTTTGTGTATGTAGTAGGCACATGAATAGGCATGAATGTTTTCTATGGTGAGTAGTTTTAGAATTTTGATTATTGGTGGAGTATGCTGTCTAGAGTGGGAATTTGTTATCATCCTGACTGCTGCCTTTTGCTGGGTTATGAGTGGTCTAAGGTGATTTAATGTTGTTAAGCCCCATGCACAGATTCCATAGGTGAGATAAGGGTAGATAAGTGAATGATATAGTGCAAGGAGAGCTGATTGTGGCACATAATAGCGTATCTTTGATAATGTGCCTACTGTCTTTGAGATTTTCTTGGAAATTTGTTGTATGTGTGTTTGGAATTTAAGACTATTGTCAAGGTGGATTCCTAGGAATTTTCCCTCTGTGAGTCTTGTGGTGGGTGAACCATTGAGCGTTATGTTAAGTGGAACATTTGTGGCTTTGTTTCCAAACTGAATGAAGTAGGTCTTGTCAGTATTGAGAGTAAGCTTGTTTGTCGTCATCCATGTCGCTATTTTCTGTAATTCGGCATTAACAGTGTTGGCTAGTATGATTGGATTTGGGTGAGAGAAGACATATGTTGTGTCATCTGCAAATAATATGGGTTTGAGTAGTTGTGATGCATTCGGTAGGTCGTTTATGTAAATGAGGAATAGGAGTGGCCCCAGGACACTTCCTTGAGGGACTCGACTGCAATTTGTTGTGTGGAAGAGTTCGCTCCATTTGTGTACACGTATTGGCTTCTGTTGCTAAGGTATGACTTTAGTGTGCTAATTTTGTGAGCATTAAATCATGGTCGACTGTATTAAAAGCTCAAGTGCGTGTATATTAACTCTAACATGTGTGTTATAGCATCGTTTGTGATCTTGTTGGTCCTGAATCCAAATTGACAGGG
>WNWK01005799.1:22500-114629 GCA_009830355.1 Cherax destructor | reverse complement strand
CCGGCCTGACCTGACACACCTGACCTACCAGTTAATGTGTGTGCGTGTGTGTGGAACTATATGTGTGTGGATTTATTGTGTGAAAAGTAGTGGTGAAATTGTGTTATGGTGTATGAGTGGTATGTGAGGTCGGAGTAACACGTAGTCTACAGTGCCCTCTACCTGGCCTGACCTGACACACCTGAGCTACCAGTTAATGTATTCTATGATTCACCTGTCTGCTCGTCCTTTTCTACTAGAAATTACCAATGCTATTTGTTACTGAGTACTTGATATCCTTTTCCCTTATCTTACTATGAGAGTTGACCGTTCGAAAAACAGCTTAGCGGTTAGGTAATTGGAACTTACTCCCGACACCCCAAAACCACGCATAGGTGAATACTTGCGATGCGATGCAGTGTCCAGCGTGTAGTATCCTGTAGATTGTCCAACTCGATGTGATGTTCTGGCGTATATCCACTTTCGTTTCTTGTCGATATATAATATAACCTATTCACTGTATTTCTTTCACTTGTCACATGTTTATTTCACTTTATTATCTAGGTGACACACGTGGAAACGTCGCCTGGCACACTAGGCCCACTGACTCCCCACCAAATATATTTCTAGTTCATTAAAAAATTATGGCTCTCCCCATTTCTGAATTAATTAACTTCTTTTTAAAATTCCTCTTTGTTGTAGGTTAGGTTAAATTACGTTACGTTTAGGTTTGGTGTGGCTTGGTTTGGCTAAGTTTAGTTAGGGTAACATATATTACCCTATATCTCCTAAAAAATTAACCAGCAATGGTAAAATTAAAAGCTGCACAAACAATCGAAGGTATAAATACAGAAGGATCGAAGCCTGCAGGATTCGAACTCTAGTGGATAGCGTCCAAACTTGGGTTCGAATCTTGGTGGAATGGAGAACTATACATGCGTGTCTTTATCTTCATACAGTAGTTCGTGTATTTTAGTTTGCACATTGATAAACGTGTAGGACGACTTGCTTCTCACTGAAAGATTGGCTGCACTGCGGCAGATCTCGCCGCAACTATTGGCTCAGTTAATTTACAATCACAGAAGTATATTATATCTCAGTGTCTCCGCCTAATCCTTGAAATTGACGACTACATGACGATAATCTTTCATTATAAAAAGATAAAGGTTAAATTATTGAAAAACACGATTATAAGTTCTGATCAAATTATATATATATATATATATATATATATATATATATATATATATATATATATATATATATATATATATATATATATATATATATATATATATATATATATTAATTTCGCGCTCTATACTAGAGCTTGCCATGTGTGCCCATCAAAACTATAAACAACTTGTGGCTGAGAGAACCTTCAAGGGGTGTTGCTGTAATGCAAGGGGTATTTTCCTCTTCCATGAGTCGAACCTGACTATCTCTTGCCCAAATATTGTATTTTCCCTAAGGGCTTAAGAGCTTTTCCCTATGGGTATAATAATAATAATAATAATAATAATAATAATAATAATAATAATAATAATTTATAATAATGTAGTATCTTGGAATATTTTTCGTGAAAAACTTTCTCTTCCGGTGTTTAGATTCCTTAATACTATATATTAAAGTTCATATATAACTTTTAATTTCTGCAAATCATCATTTATGACTATATATGGGTTTTGTCGATGACTCCTTCACATCTACGAAGGTTGGACACAGTGAATTATTATTTGCAAAAAAATTCACTAGAAAAAAAAAAAATTTTGTGCTTTACAGTAAATTATAACCTCAGAGTACAATTCTAGCAACAATTTTGAGCATAATATACGAAAAGAAAGCCCATACGTTGGACTTTGAAAGCGTATTTGTCGATATGCGTCTCCAGATGAAGTTGACGTTTATTGACTCACGTGTAGTAAGGACTTTGTAAGCCTAAAAAAAAAAAATCTATGATTTTAATAAAATTATGTCGACTTTCATAATAACTGTGCTCAGGTTTTAGCAATATGAAAGCAAAACTTTACGAAGGTGCCAAACAGAGGCACACAGCTGAACAAGGAATCCTGTACGTTGGCCTCCACATCCACAGATACAGCAGAAATGACCTTCGGCAATTTTTCTGGTCCTAATTGCACGCAGGAGGTATTGGCAGCTGTGTGTTTGTTTTTATAGGTCCATTCCCATTCTGTTGGATCCTTGCTGGTACACCCAGAACATTTCTCTCAATGGAAGTGCTTGCAAGCAGCAGGCCCTGCTGCTTGCTAGCTAAGAAAATATAAAGTTGCTTATCTGTTTTTTTTTTCTGTAAAGTTTCTTTTTTTGTGTGCTCGATCAGATATTTAGCCAGTCAGAATTTTTTATATTCCTGAACAATGGCTTCATAAGTTGTATTGCGACCATTAAAACCCTTGGCCATTTGCTTCAGGTGCTCACTCTCTTTCAAAACTATGAACTCTTTATTTTCTTGTGCATAACAGCCAGTGATGACGTGAAGGCACATGAGAATAATCTTTATGTCACCTCTAAGATCCCCTGTGGTTTAGCGCTTCTATTTGATTATAATAATAATAACCTCTAAGATCCAGGACTGATTTAGGGCCTTGCTTGTGGGAACCTTGCTTGTGGGAACCGTACTTGTGGGAACCTTGCTTGTGGGAACCTTGCTTGTGGGAACCTTGCTTGTGGGAACCTTGTTTGTGGGAACCTTGTTTGTGGGATCATTGTTTGTGGGAACCTTGTTTGTGGGAACCTTGCATGTGGGAACCTTGCTTGTGGGAACCTTGTCTGAAGGAACCTTGTTTGTCTAGGTTACACAGTACATAACATATAGGAGTTTGAGAGAGTCAATCCACATGCACAACGATCTAAAGTATGTTTACACTTAGGACAGTGACATATTGTCATTCAAAGCAGAGTAAACAGTGTCTCCATTGTTTACCTCCATTTTGTCACTTTCTGATGTTGAGATAAGGTGAAGACGTGTCTTTGTTCTTTCTTTCTGCAAGAATTTTTTTCCTGAGAGACTGTTATTACGAGATGGCTTCTGATTTTGGTGTCAGTTTCACTTTCATTTCTGGTCTTCCAGTGTTGTTGATGGTCGTTCCAAATGCCTCTATTCTGTATAATTTAGAACTGTTATCTCTGGAAGCATTTCATTCACAATCTTGAGACTTGTATTAAATATGCATTTGTTCTTACACAATTGAATTTATAGTTCAGTCTCAGCCTATTTCAAAATCAAGTACTCCGTATCCTTAGGATACTGCTCACAGTAGTCAACTATCACCCAGGAAACTATTTAATGCTGGGAAACGGGCAGGTGTCCACCAGGGCAGGAATCGAACTCAGTTCTATTCGGTTGTAAGGTGAATATTCTAACACTGATCTTCATGTCACCATTTCCAAGACCACACCATTATACACGCTTTAATTTCCATCAGTCAGCAGAGTTTAACAACCTTTACTCATTTAAATAAATAAAAGCTGAAAAAGGAACAACTCTATTTAAGTATATTCTAATATATTCCGTCATGTGGTGGACAGCATGGCACATTAATATGCAATGGGAATATTTACTGAGATTATGAGATAAAATTGTTTGTCAAAATAAATATTTTTCACACTGGACTATCATACATTACACTGGGAAAACAAGCATTTTCGTATAAATTAGACCATTTTTAAATAATAGTTTTTGCCTAAATAATTCAGGCTTATGATTGTACCATATTGCATTAATTATTACAATTACTCTAAATCTGTGTACAATTTTTTGTTGTAATTATAAATCAAACTTTTGACCGGAAATATACTTAGTGCTTTAGTTAAATTCGGAGGCATCACAAACACATGTAATCCCAAGAAAATATATTAAATATCTATGTGTGTTGCAATTTCTCTACAGAATCTCCCAAAAGCACAGTGTCATTGTTCTTTGCTGATGACAAGAAGAACTCCTTCCTAAAATTTTCTCTTACACGTTTAATGATATATTTTTTTAATTTATGTTAATGTAAAAATTAATAATTTTGTACCAAAAGAACCTTAGAAAACTTCCCTAACCTTATTATAACAAGCGCAATTTAATTTAGCCTAATCTAACTAAATATATTTCAGATAAGTTTACAATATTTTAATACTAAACAAACATAATGAAAGAGATTTTTTCGTTAGGTTCAGTTTTTTTTTTTGAAATTAATGCATCACAAATTTTCGCTTGCTTATTCGGCAAGAATTGTGTTGGTATTTAAACCAAAATCCAAGTTTTACATTTTCGGTAAGATATTATATATGCAACGTATAAATATAATATATATATATATATATATATATATATATATATATATATATATATATATATATATATATATATATATATATATATATAATACATATATATATAAACATTGTCGTTAGCTACTTTAATTAATGCTTTCAAAAGCGAATTCGCCGAAGATTTATTACTAAAATATCTGCATATTTGTCATATCTAAAATAATTTATGTTCATTCGACGCTGATGAGCGACAGAGTACACACACACACATACACACACATATATACACAAATACACACATATATATATATATATATATATATATATATATATATATATATATATATATATATATATATATATATATATATATATATATATATATATATATATATATATATATATGCAAGACAACCACTATGAAAAATAGAAGAATTCCAAGCGCTTTCGTGACTACTCACATTATCAAGGAACTATAAAAGGAAACGTGAGAAGAAGGCTTATAAAGAGGCAGAATATACCTCACAGTCACATCACACTAACAAAAAACAACATCTCACAGTAGCGTAACATCTCAAGACTCTGTGAAGAGGAACATAAGAAAGGACCTGAAACTCTTCCCAAGAATTAAGATTAGTCCAATTTATCATTAAATTCTTCCCAAATTTTATTAATTATAAATGAATCCAATTTATATAAACCAAAAGAAATATTCATATTATTTTCAAAACTGCTTTTAATGAACATGATTCTATTATATTTCTCTCAACCATGGACTTGCTTGATACAACCTTCTCAGCATTTTGAAAATCAATTGGATGGTTAAAATCTTCACATGAATAAATAGAGCATTAGAATCTTGTCCAGTTCTAATGCTATATTTATGTTGTTTTTAAACTTAGTTCAAGACTTTTACCAGTTTGACCATTAAACTTGATCGCATATTTTACAAGGAATCTTATAGACACATCCGTCAGCATTTTGGGGGAATTTTTTTATCAAAAGTCTTTTTTACTGTATCAAGATTTTTAAATACCACTTTGATATTAAAATTTTAAGAAAAGAAGGCATATCAACCAAGTTTTCATGGTAAGGAGAACCAACATATTTTTGGTTGAATAAGGTTGGTTGTCCCTTTTGGATTGTAAAAAGTATTTCTAGCTATTTTAAAAGATTTATCAATTATGTTTCTTGGGTATTTTAAATCATTAGCTATTTCATAAATTTTAGAGATTTCTTCATCTATGAACTCTGGACTACAAATACGTAAAGTTCTCAAAAACATAGAAGAGAAAACCGACACTTTAACTCTATCTTGATGTGAGGTATATTCTGCCTCTTTATAAGCCTTCTTCTCACGTTTCCTTTTATAGTTCCTTGATAATGTGAGTAGTCACGAAAGCGCTTGGAATTCTTCTATTTTTTCATAGTGGTTGTCTTGCATATTTTAATATCACCTGTTTACTGTGATCTTTTTGCATATATATATATATATATATATATATATATATATATATATATATATATATATATATATATATATATTTATATATATATATATATATATATATATATATATATATATATATATATATATATATATATATATATATATATATAGAGAGAGAGAGAGAGAGAGAGAGAGAGAGACAAAATACATTGACAGAAAACATGAACATGATTACATTGGTACAATATATCAAAGATTATGAATCTCTTCCAGCTCCTCCGAAGCCAGACGCGAGCCCAGTATGCAGCATGCATTTCCCCTCTGGATGGCCACGCTGAGGCACTGGAACATGAAAGTGGCTGCCCTTGGGTAAAAATGAAAGAAGGTATATAAAGGCAAGACTGAACCTCACAGTCACGTCACAACAAGAAGACTACACCTCAGTCACGTCACAATAACAAGACTACACCTCACAGTCACGTCACAACACCCGATTCTGTGAAACACAACTGATACTCTACCCAAACATTAAGATTTTTTTACTTGTCTAATATATCTTAAAATTCTTCCCAAATTTTATTAATTATAAATGAATCCAATTTGTATAAACCAAAAGCAATATTCGCATTATTTTCAAAACTATTTTTTATGAAACATGATTCTATTATATTCCTGTCGACCATGGACTTGCCTGATACAACTTTCTCAGCTTTTTGAAAATCAATTGGATGGTTAAAATCTCTCACATGAATAAACACAGCATGAGAATCTTGTCCAGTTCTAATGCTATATTTATGTTGTTTTAATCTTAGTTCAAGACTTTTACCAGTTTCACCGTAATAAACTTTATCACATATTTTACAAGGATTCGTGTTGACACACCCGTCAGCATTTTTTTTTTACTGTATCAAGTTTTTACATACAACAACTTAATGCTTGGGTAGAGTATCAGTTATGCTTCACAGAGTTGGGTGCTGTGATGTGACTGTGAGGTGCAGTCTCCTCCTTATATGCCTTCCTGTTGATCTTTTATTTTTACAGTTCCTTGATAATGTGAGAAGCCACGAATGCGCTTGGACCTTCGCTACTTTTTCACAGTGGTTGTTTTGCATATTGTATATCACCTGTTTACTGTGATCTTATTGCAAATAAATGTTTTATATATATATATATATATATATATATATATATATATATATATATATATATATATTAAAGGTGCCTTAATGTTGGTGAGAGACTCTTGATTCAAGAAAATAGTACTATCTTTCCACTCCTTGGATTGAATCTGATTTCTTCCCATGACCTATAGGGCCTTAGCACTCTCCTTGCATTAAAAATATATATATTTTTATTTCTGAATGTCGTTTACATACACTAGAAAGAGTACTGGCCCCAGCATCGATCCTTGTTAAACTCCATTTGTCGCTCTTGCGCATTACGATGCCTTTACTTCCTTGCTGTTAGGTCGTCCTTCATCCATCGTAGTGTTTTCTCAAGTTATTCCTTCCTACTCTTTCTGCTTATATCTCTGTCTCTTTTCCAGTACTCTGTCAAAGTCCTTCTTATAGTTCAAGAATATGCAGTCCACCCATCCGTCTCTGCTTTGCCTCAGTGTTGTTCTTTGTCAGAGAAATTAAATCAGATTTGTGAGATAAGATTTACCATCCTTGGCTGTTGTTTAAACATCCACACATTGCCAGCTCCTCTCCCACTTTTCTTTTTTTCTAATATTCTTCTCCATTACCTTACACACTATGCTTGTCTTTGACAGTGGTCCGTAGATTCATATGTAAATATTGTAACTACGCATTATTATTATTATTATTATTATTTTTATTATTATTATTATTATTATTATTATTATTATTATTATTATTATTATTATTATTATTATTATAAAGCAGTTAATTCATTATTTTTATAATTCTGTTGATCAAATCTTCTCTGAGATTTTTCAGCTATTTAATACAAAATAATGTATTAACATTTCGAGAATGAAAGTATCAAAATGGCTTCTACACATACCATTAACAATTCCAACCTTCATTTAAGTAGAAGAAATGAATGTTCGATTTTTTGAAGCCGACCAACCGAGGCTTTCTAAAGTTATCTCACGGACACCAATTACGGGAATTGGTCATATAAAATTTTGCAGAAGTCACCTGCAATTGTCAGTTGACCCACGAAGAAAAGGAAAGTCAGGCAACCACTTAAAAATCTCTTTCCAAAAATACCTAAATAAAAAAAAATGGGCAGTCATTTAAGTGTCCCTCTTCGGGGATACCAGATAATTACATCTTGTACTGCTGTATGACCCTTGTGGGTTTAGCGCTTAGTTTTGATTATAATGATAATAATATATCGTGTACTTGAACTGCACTTGCAATTTCTGAGTTGAGGTAAGGTTACATTCAGATTTAGAGAATTAGAGAGGTAGACCTCAAACTGGGTCTGGGAGAGGTCAGAGTTCAAGAGAAGGGTCTGGGAGAGGTCAGAGTTCAAGAGAAGGGTCTGGAGACCTTTAAGAGGTAATACTTGGGGGTGCCTGAGGGCTGGAGGGAAGCTCACGTCTTCCAGACGCTATAATGAACCAAGTTTGGACCAATTATCCACTGGTGAACATGTCAACAACGATGATCGCCCCAGAGCAGCAGAGTCCATTAAACTGTTGGAATCCCTTCAGGTACACGGAACACGTTAACTCCACAACAGTGAGAATTAGTAGGCGATGCACTGTGGGCCGTCCTGAGAGATGGTAACTGCCAAGTAATAGTAACCTTAGTCCTGCAACACACTCTTGCAACCTCCGACAGCTAGTTAACCCATAGTGGAAAAGTGAAAATAGAACACATGGAAAACAAGTTGTTATTTAGACAACGTTTTGCTCTGTTTAGACCTCCTCTCAGTGAGAAATGTCCCACTAAAAGCTTATTCAGAAATGTATGCATTTTCTTCACCACTGTCGGCAGTACAGCATTTGAATTCTTAGTGGAATACTTGACGATATCCTCCTCGCCCTCATGAAATCTTTAGGCTCAGGTTTATAGACAGGCACTGCTGTATGTACGAAACTTAACCCGTGTGAGAGAATGTGACTGTGAAAACAAACCATTTTGTTTCCACAATGCATTTATCATATTTAATGTTGCAGCCACACATTGCCTATCTATTATTTTTTTTACCCTATACTTACCAGTCATATGGGTATTCTAAACTAACAATTTTAAGATCACAAATGCAACTAATGTGACATTTTATTGTGGCAACGTTTCGCTCTCCAATTTAAAGATCATCTGTAATGAGATTTAAACCAAAGAAAGAAAGGGTTTCTCATATTCCTTGTATAAAGAATCCTTCAGCAACATCGAGGTATCCTTCTTTAAGGAAAAGACAAATAATAACTTCAATAATCATTATAGTATATTTAATTATGTCATGATGTACCAGAGAAGGGGTCCTCATCTTACACAATTTCTTTTTAAATGTATTGATGAAGATTCAGTATTCTGGGACCTCTCCTACGTTTTTTTTTTTTCAGAATCTATGATACATACCTTATCTCTTTATGCTAATCTTCTTTGTATCTACACTTGTACATAGCCCCGTTATTTTCTGTACGTAAATTCCTAACTCTTCAGTGTTTTGCAACATTAGTGTTGCATCCATCTTCCCTCAGATTTTTCACTTGCACTGCATGCTTTAAGTCACTTGGGGACTTTCTTCTATTGGCTATATTGATGTTTATTACCCTAACATATTCGTTCTCCAGGGAGCATTTGTATTCTGCTGTCTTAACAGACATTTATTTAGTCGACCTTGACGACCATTACGTAGTTTATAGGATTTTCAGTTCGGTTTCTCAAAGGTCCGTTTTTATTTCTTGAGCCTTTATTCAGTTCGTCAGGAAGATTTTTATCTAGTTTCTCTGGGAAACATTTATTCATTATGCCTAGATCATTTTTCCAGTTCAACGCCATAAAAAACTACGTTGTCAAATCCAGTGTTCTCCATTGTCTTTGGCATTAAATAATGGTGCATTAAACAGTATACATTATATATATATATATATATATATATATATATATATATATATATATATATATATATATATATATATATATATATATATATATATATATATATATATATATATATATATAAAACAATCGGCTGACTGACACTCTGCTGCTTTAGTCTGAAAAAGGCAAATTATTTTCTCTTCGTTTTTTTTCCCTCATTATGTTTACACTATTGTCACCATCACAAAACATTAACAACATCTCCATCGGTATCACCGTCATCATCTCAGCCACCATCAACACCTTCGCAGGCATCGTCACCACCATCACTCATCACCACAATCAATGCTGTCATTATCATCTCTGTTGCAAACATCACCATCACCCAGACCATCACAAAAATCACTATCAATCACACCGTCGCCACTATTTACCATCACAACCAACACTATCAACACAGTCGCTACCATGACAGCTATCACTACCATCCCCAGCATTACCATCATTAATGGTATTTACATTTTCTTCCCACCCACACAGCTCTTTAAGAGAATAAACAACTCGACTCCAAACAGTAATAACACTTGATAATTTTTTCGCGTCCAATTTCGGAGCCTCAGACGTCTTCCTTTAGAAAGTTGCAATAGCCTCGACACCCTCGAACCTGTATCATCCCACAAGACTCCGTAAATTGTGGCGAAGGAAGAACTTGAAAATTGAAGCTGGCACTCCAAATTCCTTTCAGCTCTGGAATTCAAGTAATAACCATTAATCTGAAATCTGATTTATTCCCAGATACTTAGATCTTATCGTTTATAAGATATATCTAAGGTATACATCCAGTGCAGTATATGGAATTCCATAGCCTCGGATAAGCAGGTAAAATGTCCGCTAGGCGCGCGTGCGCACACACACACACACACATTATATGAGAAAAATAGATAATGTCTTTGAAATCCGGTATGCTCTTTGGATTTGAAAGTCAAATGTAATCTTTAGAGAGTATTAATTAAATTATCTTTTGTTTTGCTCTCTGGTATAGTTTTCCCATAGGCAGGGTTTAGCTGCATGCAGAGAATTAAATGCAATATAAATGCAAATCGAATTGAGGGTTAGCTCTCATCCCTCAACTTCACAATTTAGAGAAACGATTATCTTATTTTCTGTTGCTCTCAGCTGCCACCGCCAACAGCCAGACTGATTAGAATCTGGGCATTGATTAGCGGAGCGAGGATTGAGCCTTAACTTATCCGTTCTCTGAATGACCTACACGGATTTAGTGTGTCTGAATTATTTCCATAACATGAATAGTTGAATTAGTGTTACTTTTTAGCATTACGAATGGTTAGGTTAGGTAAGATTCGTCAGGAAACATGACAAGTGTTTCCTGACGCGGATCTTAGTCATATGATGACCCGCTACTGGAGCTTTCAGTCATCTGACCGAAGCCTTCCGCTGGCATACCGATCCACCCCTTTAAACATTAATAAAGGACGAGACGTATGGACAGGTGTCCGTACACCTGCTTCTGCACTTGTTCACTTACCAGTAAATATGTAAATGGGTATTATTCTCCTTACACCTGCTGCCTTTGTTCACACAGGAAAATAGGTACTTGGATATTAGACACCTTACGCTCGCTATCACTGTCCACCTGGCAGTAAATAGACACCAGTGTGTTATTCCACAGTTATTGGTGGCAACCCCGGGGTGGGGGGTAGTACTAACGAAAGGATTACAACTCCTAGTCTGTAATATGAAGAGTACAAAAAAAATCCTCCGAACACAATAGCATGCTTTTGTTTTAGTCCTGGAGGAGTTTTCCTTCCACGAATATTTATGTATTACTTAATGCTGTTTTATGAGTATATTACCAAATTCCTTTGAACTTAATTTTTTTTTTTATTTGCATTATATTAAGTGAAACAAGCTGATAAACAAATTAAGTTTATTTATTGATGTTACATGCTGACATTTCTGCACAAATATAAAAAAAGATATATTTAGGAAGTGTATATTATTATTATTATTACTGCTGCTGCTACTACTACTACTACGACTACTACTACTACTACTACTACTACGACTACTACGACTACTACTACTACTACGACTACTACTACTACTACGACTACTACTTCGACTACTACTACGACTACTACTACGACTACGACTACTACTACTACTAATACTACGACTAATACTACTACTACGACTACTACTATTACTACTACTACTACGACTACTACTACGACTACTACTACTACTACTACTACGACTACGACTACGACTACTACGACTACTACTACGACTACGACTACTACGACTACTACTACTACTACGACTACTACTACTACTACTACTACTACTACTACTACTACTACTACGACTACTACTACTACTACTACTACTACTACTACTACTACTACTACTACTACTACTACTACTACGACTACTACTACGACTATATTTACAAGCTACTGAGTATCAGTAAGACAAACTCTCTCGGCTCACCAACTCTTAGATCGGTTCTCTGCAATGTATTCTGTATACATTATAATATCTCCGGGTTTTCACATTTTGTTTTCCTCTTCCTTGATGGAACAAGAAAAATTGCCCTTAAAAACATCGACAAAACCTTCAATAAACAAACACAAAAAAAACTGCATGACGCCAAGCGAAATATTTTAATCGTCAATCAAAATTTCTATCAAAGCTAAATATATTTCGGAAATTTCCGTTGTTAGTAGTAGTAGTAGTATTAGATATGGAAGTAGTAGTAATACTGCTATTACTATTATTTAATTATTATTATCATTATTATTATTATTATGAATACTGGCAAATATAGATACGTCAAAGACAGAGCAAAGCATAATTTTAATTATGCTTTATTAAGACTATTAAAACAACGTCTGGCTCACGTAGTACTTCAATCAAGTCATGACTTGCTAATGCCCTTCTGCAGCCCCTTCATGCTAGTGAGGGGCTCTTGATCCAAGAACTGGATTTGGGGTCCTTTTGAAATGATTCCCATTTTCTTCCATTCCCTTGACACTGTATGATTCCTGTATGACACGTAAGTAAAACTGGTCAATTAGCAAGAACTCATTTAAAATTAAGTTCTTTCTAAAATTTTATCTTATACGTTTAAGAATATATTTTTTTCGTGTATATTAATGTAAAAAATAATTTTGTACCAAAAGAACCTTAGAAAACTTACCTAACCTTATTATAACAAGGGCAATATAATTTAGCCTAATCCAACTAAATATATTTTACATAAGTTTACAATAATTTAATAAGGTAAGACAAAATCGCAAGTTTTACGTATTCGGCACGACATTATATATATATATATATATATATATATATATATATATATATATATATATATATATATATATATATATATATATATATATATATATATATATATATATATATATATATATATATATATATATATATATATATATATATTATGCGATTAGGTAAAATTTGGATTTTACTATAATATAACGCTCACCTTGATATATAAGACAAGTTAAAATTTAGTGATGCAATAATTTCATAAATCATTCTAACATAACGAAAAATATATTTCATTGTGTTTGGTATTATTAAATTAATGTTAACGTATTAAAATATATTTAGTTGTTAGCTAATAAATTGCGCTTGTTGTAATAAGTTAGTAGTTTCAAATTTCTCTTGGAATTATAAATTCTTACATTAACATAAATGAAAAAATATTCTTTTAAACGTATAGAGAAATTTTAGAAAGGACAATTTAGATGATTCTTACATTGACCAGATTACTAATCGGCACGACATATATATATATATATATATAATATATAATATATATATATATATATATATATATATATATATATATATATATATATATATATATATATATATATATATTCGTACCGATTAGGTAAAACTGGTCAATTAGCAAGAACTCATTTAAAATTAAGTCCTTTCTAAAAAAATCTTATACGTTTAAAGATATATTTTTTCATTTATATTAATGTAAAAATTTATAATTTTGTACCAAGAGAAACTTTGAAAACCTACCTAACCTTATTACAACAAGCGCAATTTAATTTAGCCTAACCCAACTAAATATATTTTAGATACGTTAACATTAATTTATTAATAAACAAACACAATGAAATATATTTTTTCGTTAGGTTCAGAATGATTTTGCGAAATTATTGCATACACAAATTTTCGCTTGTCTTATATGGCAAGGTGAGCGTTGGTATTTAAGCCAAAATCGCAAGTTTTACCTAATCGGCACGACATATATATATATATATATATATATATATATATATATATATATATATATATATATATATATATATATATATATATATATATACCAACAGACAGTTGATAATGTTTTGCTGAAGAACTTTATAAAGTCAATATTAAACTCTAAATGAGCGAAACGTAGTCTTGAGAGCATTTTTGCCCTTCTGGGGAGAGTAGGACCACGGGGTTAACCTCGGGATTTCCGTGGTGACTCTTAAAACATCAATAAAGTTTCTTGCTCGCCTGTCTGAGTGTTGATCAAAGATTTTTTTATCGTTTGAGAGACCGCGGGAGCAAGGAAAAGGAATTTCAAGACCTTTTCTTTTGTTCAGTATAAAAGTTTATTATATACCGTGTTTTCCGGCATAAAAGGCACGCTTTGTTTCCACTAAAAGGTCTTGGAAAAATCATCCTGCGCCTTATATGCTCAAGGTCAGGGTCAAGCTTAGGAGGTTTTTGGTTACGCCTTAGCATTTGTTTACTAACTGCATTACAACTGCGTTGAAAATCAACTTTTGTGGCTCATATCATCGTGCGCCTTATATGCAGGAAAATACGGTACATATTTACATTATTATTATTTTTTTTATATTTATTAACACCTAGGCCATTTCCCACCAAGGCAGGGTGGCCCGACAAAGAAAAACTTTCATCATCACTCACTCCATCACTGTCTTGCCAGAGGCATGCTTACACTACAGCTACAAAACTGCAACATTAAAACCCCTCCTTCAGAGTGCCGGCACTGTACTTCCCATCTCCAGAAATCAAGTCCGACCCGTCGGTTTCCCTGAAACCCTTCATAAATGTTACCTTGCTTACATCCAACAGCAAGTCAAGTCCTAACAACCATTTGTCTCCATTCACTCCTATCTAACACGCTCACGCACGTTTGCTGGAAGTCCAAGCCCCTCGCACACAAAACCTCCTTTACCCCCTCCCTCCAACCTTTTCTAGGCCGACCCCTACCCCGCCTTCCCTCCACTACAGATTTATACACTCTCGATGTCATTCTATTTTGTTCTAGCCTCTCTACATGTCCAAACCATCTCAATAACCCCTCCTCAGCCCTCTGGATAATAGTTTTGGTAATCCCACACCTCCTCCTAATCTCCAAACTACGGATTCTCTGCATTATATT
Organism: Cherax destructor; assembly: GCA_009830355.1. Taxonomy (NCBI): domain Eukaryota; kingdom Metazoa; phylum Arthropoda; class Malacostraca; order Decapoda; family Parastacidae; genus Cherax; species Cherax destructor. Next base: position 99,430 of record WNWK01005799.1, on the reverse strand, counting down.
CACACCACACATTGCCCTCAGACATGACATCTCCACTGCCTCCAGCCTTCTCCTTGTTGCAACATTCACAACCCATGTCTCACACCCATACAAGAGTGTTGGTATAACTATACTCTCATACATTCCCCTCTTTGCTTTCATGGATAAAGTTCTGTCTCCACAAGCTCCTCTGTGCACCACTCACCTTTTTCCCCTCGTTAATTCTATGATTCACATCATCCTTCATAGACCCATCTGCAGACACATCCACTCCTAAATATCTGAACACATTCACCTCCTCCATACTCTCTCCCTCCAATCTGATATCCACTCTTCTGTTATCTAATTTTTTTATCCTCATCACCTTACTCTTTCCTATATTCACTTTTAATTTCTTTCTTTTACATACCCTACCAAACTCATCCACCAACCTCTGCAAATTCTCTTCAGAATCCCCAAAAAGCACAGTGTCATCAGCAAAGAGCAACTGTGACAACTCCCACTTTGTGTTAGATTCTTTATCTTTTAACCCCACACCTCTTGCCAACACCCGAGCATTCACTTCTCTTACAACTCCATCTATAAATATATTGAACAACCATGGTGACATCACACATTCCTGTCTAAGGCCTACTTTTACTGGGAAATAATCTCCCTCTCGCCTACATACTCTAACCTGAGCCTCACTATCCTCGTAAAAACTTTTCACCGCTTTCAATAACCTACCTCCTATTCCATACATTTGCAACATCTGCCACATTGCCCCCCTATCCACCCTATCATATGCCTTTTCGAAATCCTTAAATGCCACAAACACCTCTTTACCCTTATCTAATTCTTTTAATAATAACTCTACCATATACTTTACCAGGTATACTCAACAGACTTATTCCCCTATAATTTTTACACTCTCTTTTGTCCCTTTGCCTTTATACAAAGGAACTATGCATGCTCTCTGCCAATCCCTAGGTACCTTACCCTCTTCCATACATTTATTAAATAAAAACACTAACCACTCTAAAACTATATCCCCACCTGCCTTTAACATTTCTATCTTTATCCCATCAATCCCAGCTGCTTTACCCCCTTTCATTCTACTCACTGCCTCACGAACTTCCCCCACACTCACAACTGGTTCTTCCTCACTCCTACAAGATGTTATTCCTCCTTGCCCTATACACGAAATCACAGCTTCCCTATCTTCATCAACATTTAACAATTCCTCAAAATATTCCCTCCATCTTCCCGATACCTCTAACTCTCCATTTAATAACTCTCCTCTCCTATTTTTAACTGACAGATCCATTCTTTCCCTAGGCTTTCTCAACTTATTAATCTCACTCTAAAACTTTTTCTTATTTTCAACAAAATTTGTTGATAACATCTCACCCACCCTCTCGTTTGCTCTCTTTTTACATTGCTTCACCACTCTCTTAACCTCTTTTTTTTTCTCTCCATATACTCCTCCCTCCTTGCATCACTTCTACTTTGTAAAAACCTCTCACATGCTAACTTTTTCTCTCTTACTACTCTCTTTACATCATCATTCCACCAATCGCTCTTCTTCACTCCCGCACCCACTTTCCTATAACCAAAAACTTCAGCTGAACACTCTAACACTATATTCTTGAACTTACCCCATACCTTTTCTACCCCATTGCCTATACTCTCACTAGCCCATCTGTCCTCCAACAATTGTTTATATCTTACAATAACCGCCTCCTCCTTTAGTTTATAAATCTTCACTTCTATCTTACTTGCTGTTTACATTCTCCTTGTATCCCATCTACCTTTTACTCTCACTGTAGCTACAACTAAAAAGTGATCTGATGTATCTGTTGCCCCTCTATAAACATGTACATCCTGAGGTCTACCCAACAATCTTTTATCTACCAATATGTAGTCCAACAAACTACTGTCGTTTCGCCCTACATCATATCTTATAAATTAGACACATATACAACACTTGGGTATCTTTATTGAGGAAACGTTTCGCCACACAGTGGCTTCATCAGTCCAATACAAAGTAGAAAGGTGTAAGGAGAGGAGGAGTTTGAGGTAATCAGTCCCTCGGCCTGGAGTCGATGTGTTCAGTCCATCAATCTTGTTGGAAGTGCAACATTTGGACGAAGACCTACTTCGACTAGTGGATGGTACCACTATGACCCCGCCTCCTCCTGCTTCACCTCACCTGACTACAGCATATAAGCAACCTCTACGGCCTTGTGCTGTACTTTCTACAAGATTGATGGACTGAACACATCGACTCCAGGCCGAGGGACTGATTACCTCAAACTCCTCCTCCTCTTACATCCTTCGTTCGTTTATCCTACGACAGACTAGTTTAATAAATTAGAATCAAAATCCGTTTTGATTCATAGTGAGAAGCATTTTATTTTCGGGATGGAATTAAAAGCAAATTGTCCTACCCTAGAGATAGAATTTTTTTCCACGGGATATTGAACAGTTGTATAACGCTTAAGAAGTAATGTATTATCTGTATTATTTTGTATTAGTTTTTGCAGCGCTTTGCTGGTGGTGTACCTTAGTGTTTATAGTTAAAAAAGCAAAGCTTATTATTATTATTATTATTATTATTACTATTATTATTATTATTACTATTATTATTATTATTATTATTACTATTATTATTATTATTACTATTATTATTATTATTATTATTATTATTATTATTATTATTATTATTATTATTATTATTATTATTATTATTATTATTATTATTATTATTATTATTATTATTAATGTTACGTTATGTGAAGTGCTCTGGAAGAGTTTAGGAAGGGATAGCTGCAACTTCTTGGAAGAACAGCCCTTCACCAGTATCCTGATACCCTCTCCCCCCTCTATGCCTTAAAGGGCAGGTCTAAGACGACTCAGCTGGTCTGTAAGATGGAACACGCTTGGCAGGCTTCCAGCTGTGATTATTTTAGTGCACGTCTCCTTTAACCCTGAGTCTTGTACTCTTTGTGTCTCGCTGCTGCCTTGGCTCTCTCTCTCAGCTACCTGCCAGTAAGCTTTATTAAACTTATCCACTAAGATTTACCCACCAAGCTACCTATTGAACTTAACAGCTAAGTTTGTGCATTAGGTCTCATCTGGCCGCCAGTAAGTTCTACTAAACTAACTCACAATTCTTACTGAACATCACGCTTGCCCAGTAACCCATTTACCATACCCACTTGCTTGCTATTAAGTTTCTCCTTTAAACCTGGTCTATTTTGTCAAGGTAAGACAAAAAGAAAAACACCCTTACTCTTGCTGCCCCTGTACACCTCAGGAAGTAGTAGGGTGTCGAACTAAAATGAGCTATCTTTCTATCTTTCTTGGTTTATCTGGGTTTAATAATCGAAAGGATATCTCTTCTTCACCTTAAGTAATTAAAGATTTCAACTACATTCTATTTATTTTTTAAATACATTCATTAAAAGTAGGCATGATATAGTCCGGAGGCTCACCTCTGTTTCTTCGTTTTTACCATTTGTATATCTCTTTGCTTCTCCCTCACTCTATTGCGAGTATATTGTATATTTTCTGAATGTGTTTGTGTGTGTGTGTGTGTGTGTGTGTGTGTGTACTCACTTATTTGTGGTTGCAGGGGTCGAGACTCGGCACCTGGCCCCGCCTCTTCACTGACCGCTACTAGGTCCTCTCTCTCCCTGTTCCATGAGCTTTATCATATCTCGTCTTAAAGCTATGTATGGTTCCTGCCTCCACTACATCACTTGCCAGACTATTCCACTTCCTGACAACTCTGTGACTGAGGAAATACTTCCTAACATCCCTTTGACTCATCTAAGTTTTCAACTTCCAATTGTGACCCCTTGTGTCTGTGTCTTATCTCTGGAACATCCTGTTTCTGTCCACCTTATCTATTCCTCGCAGCATTTTGTATGTCGTTATCATGTCTTCCCTAACCCTCCTGTCATCTAGTGTTATCAGGCCGATTTCCCTTAACCTTTCTTCGTAGGACATTCTCCTTAGCTCTGGAACTAACCTTGTCGCAAACCTTTGCACTTTCTCTAATTTCTTGACGTGCTTGACCAGGTGTGGGCTCCACACTGGTGCTGCATACTCCAGTATGGGCCTGATGTACACGGTGTACGGTGTCTTGAACGATTCCTTACTGAGGTATCGGAACGCTATTCTCAGGTTAGCCAGGCGCCCATATGCTGCAGCAGTTATCTGGTTGTGTGTGTGTATGTGTATGTGTGTGTGTGTGTGTGTGTGTGTGTGTATGTGTGTGTGTGTGTGTGTGAAACTTTCTATATTTTCGTGACCAAGGCGAAAAAGAAATGGTGGCTACAATCACAAACAAGAATAAAAACCCAACACGTAGTCTTCTAGTGCTGATATCATCCAAAAAATTCCTTGTCCGTGGTCAAATATACAGCCTTCACCTCCAGGCAGAGGAGTTCGAATGTGTGTAAAAACATCGATCTCGCCCCTGGCTGATTGTCAGTATAGTGGGGAGGGAGGGGATGCTGTTGGGGCTAGGTGGGTGTTTTCGTGATGATGGGGATTGGGGTGTTGTGGTAGGAAGGGGGGTGGTTCCTGTAGTGGTAGGAAAGGGGGTGGTTCCTGTGGTGGTAGGAAAGAAGGGTCGTGGTTGAGAGGGCAAGGGAGGGTGTTGTCAGGGTGTTGTCGTGGTTGAGAGGACAAGGGGTGTGTTGTCGTGGTTGAGAGGGCAAGGGAGGGTGTTGTCGTGGTTGAGAGGACAAGGGAGGGTGTTTTCCTGTTTGAGAGGACAAGGGAGGGTGTTGTCGTGGTTGAGAGGACAAGGGAGGGTGTTGTCGTGGTTGAGAGGACAAGGGAGGGTGTTGTCGTGGTTGAGAGGACAAGGGAGGGTGTTGTCGTGGTTGAGAGGACAAGGGAGGGTGTTGTCGTGGTTGAGAGGACAAGGGAGGGTGTTGTCGTGGTTGAGAGGACAAGGGAGGGTGTTGTCGTGGTTAAGAGGACAAGGGAGGGTGTTGTCGTTGTTGAGAGGACAAGGGAGGGTGTTGTTGTGGTTGAGAGGACAAGGGAGGGTGTTGTTGTGGTTAAGAGGACAAGGGAGGGTGTTGTCGTTGTTGAGAGGACAAGGGAGGGTGTTGTTGTGGTTGAGAGGATAAGGGAGGGTGTTGTCGTGGTTGACAGACGAAAAGGATTGTTGTGGTGTTGGTCGGGAAGGGGTTTTGTAGTGGCAAGGAGAGGTGGGGAGGGTGCATGGAGAAGTAAATAGGTCGGATGGGGATGAACGGAGAGGAAATAGGAGAAGCTTGAACAATACCCTGAATTTATTTATTTTTCTCACAAAGGCGAATTTTTCCATTTTTTCAACAAAACATTTTCGGTAATTGTTGTATTGCAGCATCATATATCGTGTCTGTTTTATGTTTTTCTATACATCACCCGCAAATATATTTACTTTTCGTTCTTTGTGTTTGGGTTTATTTTCATATTAATCCGAATAACATATTTCAAACTGAATGTCCCTATTACAGTGGACATCGACAGGAGGTTCAGGCACTGGACACCTGCAAATTAATTAAGTTCGGAGATCGTAGTTGAAAGGTTAAACCAACGAAATAAATTTGATAGCAATATTTTTTTTGCTGTGCAGCGCTCAGATATCCTAACTGGCGAAACGTCTCGCCTTCACAGCAGGCTTCTTCACTCAAATAATCATTTTGTATGTTACTTATAAAGCCTGACTCACGAAATCGTAATGACACGATTGCAAACAAACCATACCACGGGTGGTGTTCGAACCCGCGGTCCTATGGTGTAGAAATATACCTAGTTGGATGAATCTTATTGAAGCTAGCTGGCCCAGTGGCTTACGCGACGGTCTGGAGTTTTGAGACTCTGGGACCACGGGTTCGAACCCCACCCGTGGTATGGTTTATAAAGCCTGCTTGCAGTAACCAAGTATTGTACATGTTTCTTATTCATCAACTTGCAGTTATTGTTTACTATTATTAGAGAGTAATTTGGTTAGCTTTGAGTTCTGTCGTGTGCAGTGGAAAGAGGAGCAACAATTTAATAGATCTTTGTAAAATCAGTAATACAAGTCAGGTCGACCAAAAAAAATTGTAAGTTGTGTACATTCAAGTTCTTTGCTCAGATATACTTTCAAATTTATATACACAGAAGAACTTGAGTTCCATAGGTAATGAGTAAGAGTAAGAATAAGAGGTAATGAGTAAGAGTAAGAATAAAAGGTAACGATTAATAGTAAGAATAAGAGGTAATGAGTTCCAGAGGTAATGAGTAAGAGTAAGAATAAGAGGTAATGAGTAAGAATAAGAGGTAATGAGTAAGAATAAGAAGTAATGAGTTCCAGAGGTAATGAGTAAGAGTAAGAATAAGAGGTAATGAGTTCCAGAGGTAATGAGTTCCAGAGGTAATGAGTAAGAGTAAGAATAAGAGGTAATGAGTGAGAATAAGAGGTAATGAGTTCCAGAGGTAATGAGTAAGAGTAAGAATAAGAGGTAATGAGTTCCAGAGGTAATGAGTAGGAGTAAGAATAAGAGGTAACGATTAATAGTAAGAATAAGAGGTAATGAGTTCCAGAGGTAATGAGTAAGAGTAAGAATAAGAGGTAATGAGTAAGAATAAGAGGTAATGAGTAAGAATAAGAGGTAATGAGTAAGAATAAGAGGTAATGAGTAAGAGTAAGAATAAGAGGTAACGATTAATAGTAAGAATAAGAGGTAATGAGTTCCAGAGGTAATGAGTAAGAGTAAGAATAAGAGGTAATGAGTAAGAATAAGAGGTAATGAGTAAGAATAAGAAGTAATGAGTTCCAGAGGTAATGAGTAAGAGTAAGAATAAGAGGTAATGAGTTCCAGAGGTAATGAGTAAGAGTAAGAATAAGAGGTAATGAGTGAGAATAAGAGGTAATGAGTTCCAGAGGTAATGAGTAAGAGTAAGAATAAGAGGTAATGAGTTCCAGAGGTAATGAGTAAGAGTAAGAATAAGAGGTAATGAGTTCCAGAAGTAATGAGTAAGAGTAAGAATAAGAGGTAGTGAGTAAGAATAAGAGGTAATGAGTTCCAGAGGTAATGAGTAAGAGTAAGAATAAGAGGTAATGAGTAAGAATAAGAGGTAATGAGTAAGAATAAGAGGTAATGAGTTCCAGAGGTAATGAGTAAGAGTAAGAATAAGAGCTAATGAGTAAGAATAAGAGGTAATGAGTTCCAGAGGTAATGAGTAAGAGTAAGAATAAGAGGTAATGTGTAAGATACATGCGGAAACTCATAGATATCTTTACTGTCGGAAAGTATCGCTTGCGTAGAAGGTTTCTTCAGTCGAATACAGGCGATTATAACACACGAGACAGTAGAAGTGGAGAAATTTTTTTTGTCTAACTGATGCGTCTTATTCATCAACTTGTTGACATTGTCTACCCTTTATAGCATGTTAGTTAAAAGGACACAGATGCAATTAATGTGACATTTTACCGTGGCAACGTTTCGCTCTCCATGAGCTTTATCAAGTCGTTACTAACAATACAAGGACACAGAGGGTATATATAAGTTCTGCTGCCGCCGCCGCCGCCACCAATCAAATGGGTCAATATTTCTAATCCTCCACCTCACGTGATACCTATATATACCCTCTCCCCTCTGTGTCGCTGTATTGTTTGTAACGGCTTGACAAAGCTCCTGGAGAGCGAAACGTTGCCACAATAAAATGTCACATTATTTGCATCTGTGTCCTTTTACCTACCATTATTACCCATTAATAACACGGGTGAGGATAAACCATACCAGGGGACGGGATTGAACTCGTGGCGAGTGAGTCTTAAAACTCCAGGTCAGTGCGTAAACGCAATCGTGTCATTCCAAATTCGTGAGTCGTGGATGAGGATGTTAAATTTCCCTCATTTGGACTCTGACATTCGCATACTGCGGAATGTCAACAAGAGAATAATTATAGGTGAATGTGTCTGCTTCTTTGGGTCTCTCTACCTTGGTGGGAAATTGAGGTTTCGAGTTGAAAATAATACACAGGTAAGACATTTGATGGAGGTGTTAGATTAATGTAAACTGGCACTAAGGTTGTCGGGATTTAACCCTTCAATACTACGCTGCTCTTCACCAACTACAAGGTTGAGGGTTTGTTTACCTCATCTTTTGTATGTAATTCTTCACATTATGTCCTTGTGTTGATAAAGCCACTGGTTGGCGAAACGTCTACAAATAAAGATACCCAGATGTTGCACATGTCTCTAAGATACCCAGATGTTGCACATGTCTCTAAGATACCCAGATATTGCACATGTCTCTAAGATACCCAGATTTTGCACATGTGTCTAAGATACCCAGATGTTGCACATGTCTCTAAGATACCCAGATGTTGCACATTTCTCTAAGATACCCAGATGTTGCACATGTGTATAATTCTGCAAGAGAATTGGACATTCTCTCCCTCTCCTCGCAGTGAACCTGATTTCCTCCCATCCCCACAGGCGCGTGAATAACCCCCTGCCGGTTTAGCGCTGCCCTCCTCCCCATGAATGTTATAATAATAATTTGGCCTCAGAATTTTCCTAGGGTGTAATTTCAGAAATGGTGGGAGGTCATGTGCGAAAACTTGCAATGTCTCCTTCTATGTTAAAAGAAAAAAGTTACGTATTAAGAATTGCATTAATAATAATAACAAAAAACTAATAATAATAATAATAATAATAATAATAATAATAATAATAATAATAATAATAATAATAATAATAATAATAATAATAATAATAATTAATAATAATAATAAGAATGAAATTAGTAGTTAAATTAAAATTGATACCATCTTCAAAATAATATTTAAGGAAAATTTCAGTATCTTTAAGATTTTTATATTTATTGTATTTACTTTTTTTGGAATCTTCATTCAATTTTGAATCATATTATTTTATATTCGAACTGGATTTTTTTCATTCAAAATGGATTTTAGTTCTTTTATATATATATATATATATATATATATATATATATATATATATATATATATATATATATATATATATATATATATATATATATATATATATATATATATATATATATATATATATATATATATATATATATATATATATATATATTCTGCATTTACGAAGACTTCTGAAAAAAATTGAAAAATATCCTGTCCATGGGTCGGTCCTCAGAGGAAAGTGATTATGGGGACTTGTTCCCCAGCCCTGATAAGATGAGCAAAAATGTAATCAAGGTCCTAGGCCGCTGTGTTATTATACAGTCTTCTGTAATGTAATTTTCTAGGTAATACTCTTGCAGTTTTTTTTTTCCCAAAGTCAATGCAGTAATTACATTTCTGTCGGCAATACAATCTCCAACACAAATTACTGTTACAGCTTGTTGCAGATGGGTCACAAGAATGACTACATGCTGCACTATTGTGTCATTCATGCTGTGCTATTGTGTCATGCTGTGCTATTGTGTCATTCATGCCGTGCTATTGTGTCATGCTGTGCTATCGTGGCATTCATTCTGTGCTATTGTGTCAGTCATGCTGTGCTATTGTGTCAGTCATGCTGTGCTATTGTGTCATTCATGCTGTGCTATTGTGTCATTCATGCTGTGCTACTGTGTCATTCATGCTGTGCTATTGTGTCATTCATGATATGCTTATATCTACTGAGTCTGTTAAATGTTCCTGGGATCACTGTCCCCGTGACCAGGTCTCGTACCTTGTCCCCGTGACCAGGTCTCGTACCTTGTCCCCGTGACCAGGTCTCGTACCTTGCCCCCTTAATTAACCAGGTTTCGTACCTTGCCCCCGTGACCAGGTCTCGTACCTTGCCACCGTGACCAGGTCTCGTACCTTGCCCCATACATTAGACACGAAATAAATACACATAGGAAAGTAAAGTAAGGGGTATGCCGAGTTTAAGTAGTAATTGAAAGAATTCTTTCATCTGGGGTGTTCGTGATCATAAATATAACCACGACGCCATGGAGACTGCTTGTCCATGACGCCACGGACAACACTGCTTCGTGGTGTCCTGTCCGTGATGATGTCGCTGATTTCTGAAGGGAGAGTTCCTGGCATCGTCCTGCCTAAGTGCCAGGCACTTCGCAAGCTATCCTTTCACACTCTCTTTCGAGAACAATAGTGAGGGCCTCTCTGTATGGTTGTTATCTAACAGTTTCTACATTCATACGGGCATTGCATATCCAATGAGTATTTAAATGTAATTTAATTTTGCTGTTTCTGCAACATTTCCTGGCACCTGACACCCCTCACTGCGTGTGGCACATGACACCCCTCACTGCGTTCAGTATCTAATATATATTTTAAAATGAGTGAGGTACTGAACTGTGTTATGTGGTTATTCTCTCAACATGACAAAACGCGTACATAAGCTCTCGTGTGCACACAGGCATATTCCTGTATACACACACACACACACACACAGTCCCGCACAAGAAGTTAGCGCAAAAGCTAGAGGAGCAGACAGGAATAACAGTAAAAACACTGCAATGTATCAGAGAATACCTGACAAGAAGGAAACAACGAGTCATAGTACGCGACGAGGTGTCAGCGTGGGCGTCTGTGACGAGCGGGGTTCCACTAGGGTCAGTCGTAGAGCCTATGTTTCGTTCTGGTATATGTGAATGACATGACAGAAGGGATAGATTCAGAGGTGTCCTTGTTTACAGACAATATGAAGCTAACGTGAAGAATTCAAGTGGATGAGGATCAGGTAGAACTACAAAGGGATCTGGACTGGCAGAAAGTCTGGTCCAGTAACTGGCTCCTGGAGTTTAACCCCACCAAGTGCAAAGTCATGAAGATTGGGGAAGGTCAAACAAGACCGCAGACAGAGTACAGGTTAGGGGGCCAAAGATTGCAAACTTCACTCAAGGAAAAGGATCTTGAGGTGAGTATAATCACGAGCACATCTCCTGAGGTGCACATCAACCAAATAACTGCTGCAGCATACGGATACCTGGCAAACCTAAGAATAGCGTTTCGACACCTGAGTAAGGAATCATTCAACACTCTATACACCGTCTACGTCAGGCCCATATTAGAGTATGCAGCACCAGAATGGGACCCACACCTGTTCAAGAACGTCAAAAAATTAGAGAAAGTGTAAAGGTTCGCATCAAGACTAGTCCCGGAGCTAAGGAGCATGTCCTACGAGGAGAGGTTAAGGGAAATCAACCTGACGACACTGGAGGACAGGAGGGATAGGGAAGACATGATAACGATATATAAAATACTAAGAAGAATTGACAAGTTGGATAGCGACAGGATGTTTAAGAGATGGGACACAACAATAAGGGGTCACAACTGAAAGTTGAAAACTCAGATGAGTCACAGGGATGTTAGGAAGTATTTCTTCAGTCATAAAGTTGCCAGGAAGTGGAACAATCTGGAGAGTGATGTAGCGGAGGTAATATTTATAGTTAGCTTTAAGAAAAGATAAGATAAAGCTCATGGACCAGGGAGAGAGTGGACCTAGTAGCGACCAGCGAAGAGGCGGGGCCAGGAGCTGTGAATCGACCCCTGCAGCCATAAATAGGTGAGTACACATGGCAGTCTCATCTCAATAAGGTCTAGAGAAAGATGAAAAAAATATACTTAAGCTGTTAATTCCATTCTCCCAGGAGCTGTATGACCCCACTGGGTTTATCGCTCACCCCACCATGAATGAGAGTACGATTATAATCAAACTAATTAGGCAAAATATTTTGTATAAGAATGTGAAATAAATGAAATTGTGTGAAGAAGGCGAAACAGTGTATATGGAAAGCGAAACTTTGTGACTTTTCGCCCACAGTGAGGCTGTCTCAAGTACTTGGTAAGGTTAACGTCTCAGTGTATCTACCCGGAGTATCTTGAGGTTGGTGGAAAAATAAACACATAAGCAGTATAATGTGATCCTTTATTGACAACGTTTCGCCCACGCAGTGGGCTTTATCGAGTCACAAACAGTTTGTGACTTGATAAAGCCCACTGTGTGGGCGAAACGTTGTCAATAAAGGATCACATTATACTGCTTATGTGTTTATTTTTCCATTGTGTTGGTATTTTATACCATTTATTTCCATCTTGAGGTTGGTAAGATTAAGACCTATGGAATCCATACCACAGGTGGGGTTCGAACCCGCGGTCAGAGAGTCTCAAAACTCCAGACCGGCTTACGCGACGGTCTGGAGTTTTGAGACTCTCTGACCGCGGGTTCGAACCCACTCATGGTTTGGTTTGTTTACGGAATCCATGTTATAGCTAGTAAGACTGATGTCAACTGTACGCTGTCTCTCTGATGGTAATTAAAATAGACGTTTTCTTAAGAACATATGAAACAAGAAACACTGCAGCAGTCCTATTGGCCCATACTAGGCAGGTCCTTCTCAAAAATATTTGCCCAACCCATTTTCTATGATAGAAATGCACTCCTTCATATATATATCTCTATTCAACTTTACGTCTCTTTACTACAACTCTCTTTTGAGGCTTTATATTTGGAAATATAAAATGGCAAGTTGAATAAATATATTGATTGGCACACTAATTAAATAAGTTAAAAGTTTTATTAAATTAGTGCGCTTGTTTTCATTCAAAACTTAAATACGACATAACTCTTTTTCCTCTCTTATTATGAACGTACACAAGGTTTTCAACGTATCCTGGAAGAATTCACTCGACGGAACTTCCAGGAATGTGAAAAAAACTGCTGCTTCACGCAGCCACTGGAAGGCGAACTTAACACGTCCCACATCCACTTTAGTGGTAAAAGTTGACCAATATGGACGGTATAAGGGACACTCAGATTACAGTACGAGGAGGAGAGGGAAGTGGCTACTTGAAGTGTGAAGAGGGTGGGGGAGGGGTAATGTCTTCGAGTGAGGGGTCGTGGTGAAGGGGGTGGGGTGGCGTGTTGAAGTCTGAGGAGGAGGGGGAAGGAAGGGGAGGATAGTCTTGAAGTGTGAGGGGTAGGGGAAAGCGTTGTTTTGAAGTGTGGAGGGTAGTGGTGTCCTGAAGAGTGAGAGGAGAGAGAGGGGTGACGCTTGAAGTTTGAGGGAGAGAGAGAAAGAGAGAGAATAGAAACGTCTGAAAGGATGATTGATTGTTGAAAAACAAAGGAGAGGATGGAAGAAATGCTGGGTCGTCTGTAGCACGCGCTTGGTCATTACTCTTTCTCCGACTTACTCAAAAGTTCCCTTTTGAGGCTCCGAGATATTGATAAATGAGAATAAAGTCACACTACCGTGACAGCAACAGTTTTCAAAACTACCAGGAGAGGGTTGCGACCAGCTCTCAGACCAGGTCTCCCAGTGCATGGCCTTATCAACTAGGCTCTTGGTGCTAGCCTCACGAAGTCCAACGTAAGCACCACAGCCCGGCTAATCAGGCAATGATTTGAGAAATTTGTCCAGTTTATCGCTGAAGATAGCCAAGGGTGTCTGTTGGAAATCCCTCTTATGACGGCAAAACATTGAAAAGGCTTAGTCTCCTCACACTTATTTTTACCTTAGTGTGCTCACTGCTCTATTTCTTTGCACTGGTGGTATTTTGTACCATCTGCCAAGCCTTTTACTTTCATAGCAAAGGATTTGTGTATGCAGATTTGGGACCAATTCTTTTAGAATTTACCTCGTGTAGATTATAATGTATCTCTCTACCCTACGTTCCTAACGTTCTCAATAATTTACTGCTTGATTGAATATGTGGGCAGTGAAGGTTCTCTGCATATTCTCCATGTCTGCAGTTTCTCTTGCCCTGAACACAGCTGTTGGAGTACAGAATTACTCCATCCTAGGGAGAGCAAGTAATCTGAAGAGCATCAACATTGGCTTGGCATCTATTGTTTTGAAGGTTATAATTTTTCAGCCTATTATTTCCCTTGGGGTTGTGATAGTGACACTGTTGTGACCCCTGCAGGTGAGATCTTCTGACATGATCACTCCCAGCTCTTTCACATTAGTGTTATGTTCTATTGAGTGATTCGAGTTTCTACAATGTTCGTTTTTAGTTCCTGAGTCTTTTCAAAACAGCGTAGCTGAAACTTGTCATCACTGAACATCATATTATTATCAGTGGCCCACTGGAAGATTTTGTAAATAAAAATTTAAAAGACGTTTCGGTCCGCCAAGGACCCTTATCATATTGCTACACAATAATGGACCAGAATAGACCAAAACGTCGTTAAGATTTTAGTAACTAACAGCCTGTTGTTTCGGATAAAATAAAGAAAAGAAAGTAGAAAACAAACTGGACTTTGAAGAATTGCAAAAGGGACAAATTATATTGTCTAAGAAACCGTTAAATCTTTTTGAAAAAAATATTCTCTAGTGTTGACAATTATGAAATTAATATTTCACCTTTTGTTCATTCCTGGCTACGTTTCGCTTTGTTTACAACTTTCACCAAATGAGTATAGAACATATAAAAAAGAGAGTTTATAAACCACAGAAAATAATAAAAGAGCGAGGTCCTGGCAACTGGTCACTCAGAATATAATTGTTTTTTCTATATGAAAGCTGCCTTGATTTTGTGAAATGGTGTTGGCAGTGCTGATTAGAGAGGATTCTACGTATTTTTTTTTACACATGTGTCCCCTTTGATATAATTTATCTTCTAATTCGTTCATAATTTCATTGAGTTACGGGATGAATAACACATGCGTTGTGTGTTCCGCTTGCGTATCTGTGTACCGCTTGCGTATTTGTGTCCTCTTGTGCTAGGTAAGGTTTGTCAGGAAACAGGACAAGTGTTTCCTGACGCGAGTCTTCGTTGCAAATGCTTGTATATCAAATGAAACGTCGTTTAAACAAATTAATGGTATAATGAAGTTTTGAAGTATACGTCGTGTGTTTTATAGAGAGACAAATAATCACACGTCTATAAAGGATATAAGCTACATTACCATGGCGAATAACTTAGCGAATAACTCTCAATTAAGGAAGAAAACTTATAAACGTGAGTCGGTCCACCCTGAACTGTTTTCAGATCACAACTAAACGAGGAAATGTTGACCGAAACGTCGGCATAAGTTTCCTCTCCCAAGTGCGAGTAATTACGTTTTTACACAGGGTTTTACAACTTTATTGGCAAGATAAGGATTCCTAACTTTATTGACAAGCTAAGAGCTGTTACCTGCATCAACTCATTTGAAACCATTTTTAGTGTTATGAAACATACAAGTAGGGATTGAAGTTGGAGACATCTGTGGGCCAGCTGTGAGCCATCTGTGGTAATGTTTTAGTCCACTGCACAGCCTCATTAATGGTGGATTATTGTATCATGAATTATGCCAGTTAATGACTCACTCTCAATTGGGAATGTTATTTTTCGGGTTAATAGGTGATTCGAAAGAATTAAATTTACTCCACCAAAATATTGGCAATGTCGTGGCTGTTATTTTATTTGTCAGCCAATAATCCTGACACCGGTCTTTGACTCGTTCATGAATGATATCTCGCATCATTCATCAAATATTGCAAATTTAGACTTTAACATTACGCGCCCTTCAGTGTGTATGTCACAGAGGCTAGTGGCAACGTTCAGAATATGCAGAAACACGTTCTTTAATGCAGTGGCAAACTAACGTAGTGATCGCAGAGACAGCTTGCGTGGCCGTTTTCTTGTTCTCTCATATATACACTATACGAGGATATATACTGCATAGTTGTTTATTGAATTAATAAATTCCAAAAATATGTGTTGGTAGTGTATGAAAGGTGGGTGAGAGGATGGTGGTGGGCGAGAGAATGGTGGTTGGAGATGGTGGTAGTGGATAAAACGATGGTGGTTGAAAAGACGATTATGGTGAAAACGATGGTTGCAGGCAATACAACATTGAGAGTTAAGAAAGAGAATGATGGTGAACAAGACAGTGGCTGTGGCGGTGAGTAAGATGGTGGTGGTGGGTAAGACATGGGTATTGGGAAAAAAGGATGTCAATAGAGGAGGGCAAGACAATATTGATAGCAGTGGGCAAGAGACGGAAAAGAGAAACAAGAGATGTGCCCCGTGTAAGGAACCTCAAAGAGTGATTGATGAGAATTTTGGCACGTTATTGGCCTTGTGGGAGATGGAAAATGCAGCAGCATGCAATATTGACCACTCGAGTGGAAAATCTAAAGATAGGGAGCCCAGGAAGTTGGCAGGCAAGGACGCTAGTGGGGAAAAGTATTGGGAAAACCTTTCACCATTAAAAATCTCGAAAGACAGACCGAGAAAGTTGGCTGGCAAGGATGGTGGTGGGGAAACTTTCGGGCAAAAGCTTTCACCATTAAAAATTTCGTGAGACAGACCAAGTAGAAAAGTTATGGAATTTGAAATTGTAGTTTGAGTAAAACTTTGATCTTTGTTGTGACTAATACTTGTTTGAGATTCAAAGTTTTACGGGATGGGATTTTTTATTAATTTCTTAGATTCTTCTATAGATGGAAAGGATAATTTACATGCACACAAGATATACACTATGTACTGTATATATGCTGAGAGGTTAATTCAATCCCATTTTTAAGTGATTATAGCAGTCTTGATTCACGAAATCACAATAACACGATTGAAAATAAATCACGGAACGGGTGGGGTTTGAACCACTGCTAAATTCCCTATGGTGTATAGAAATGCTCCTCATTGGGTTAATCTTATTAGAGCTAGCTGGTCCAGTGGTTAACGCACTGGCCTGTGAGTTTTAGGACTAGCCATGGGTTCAACCCCCACCCGTTCCCTGATTTATAGTAGCCTTGTCTGGTGGTGAACAGGTGATATGCAGCCTTAATGACCCTCTTGTAGTCGATAGACTTAAAACCTCCACAATAACTAAGTAAAGATGTATGGATCACTGCTTGATCCGAGACTCTGGAGCTGGAAATAAACACGACAGTAAATATAAAACGAGATTAATCGTAATTTTAGCAGGTGGAAAAAAAACAAGATTTAAGAGCCTCATATTTTCGTATTTTTATTGTAGAGTAAATCAACGTTTCGTTAACTAAATCCATTACCATCTTCAGGAATCATATTCTGGAACATGACATAATAATATGAAGCCACAGTATACAGTAGAAAATACAATGACACGTTAGCAAGGCATAAGAAAAATGTAAACACTTTTGTAAACAAACCAGCGAAGAAAGAATAAAAAACACAATACCGAGGCTGAAACAATACACAAATAACCCACACACAGGAGAGAGAAACTTATGGACGACGTTTCGGTCAGACTTGGACCATTAACTAGAGATGTTATATATATATATATATATATATATATATATATATATATATATATATATATATATATATATATATATATATATATATATATATATCCTGTATGAATCAGGAAGTTACTCTTCAACGCCACAACACTGAATGTAAACACAAAACTAAATTCGCCAATCGAGGGTAATCTATGATTTTTTTTTTTTCAGATGGATAACACAAGACGCAATTATTAGATTCAGTGACGAATAAAAGACGAGCATAACAAAAGGAATAAGTTATTGTTATTGTTTGCAACGTTACACTCATCAGATGCTTACTAAAGTTTCTACAGGTGAAACGTTAGTGACAATGAAACGTTTTCTTGTACCTATACGATCTTATCTGAACATCTATGGGTTTAATAATCCACAAGAGTTTATTCTCAACCAGTCAATATTATTTTTTTTTAAATAAAGCATCAATAATAAGACCTTATTAACTATGAATAAGGAAAACATTAAGACGTGTTTCCATAAAACACCTGCCGTCCCTATTCACCCATCAGTAAAGTGGGTACCTGGGTGTTAGTGGACTGGTGTGGGTTGCATCCTGAGACAAAACTAACCTAATTTGCCGAAATGCTTTGCAATACATCAACGCACATTCAAGCATCCCACTTTTATAAAGTTTTTCTTTTCATTTTTAGTATTTTCTACAGGAGAAGGGGTCACTAGCCTATTGCTCCCGGCATTTTAGTCGCCTCATACGACACGCATAGCTTACGGAGGAAAGATTCTTTTCCACTTGCCCTAACGGGGAGGAGGATGAAATTAGCTCTGAAGCACCCACACCATCGTATGTCTTCGGATCACAGTAAAACACCTAGCTCTGCTGGATGCGTCATTCTTGTAAAATTGGGTGATTTTGTGGGTTAGAGCTTCATGTGATTTTCGCTCACCATGAGGCGGGCCAAACCAGCATGGGTTCGAGTCCTTGGCTAGTCGCAGTGTTGTGGTTACAATAATATATAATATACTGCTTGTTGAGCTAGTACACCAAACAGGGAGTAGAATGAAATTAGCTCAGAGGCATGCACACCACCGTATATCCTCGGATGACGGTAAAACACCTAGCTTGGCTGGGTGCGTCATTCTTATATGATTACGTGGTCCTGTGGGTTAGAGCGTCATGTGTTTTCGCTCACCATGAAATACAAGGACCCCCAATAAGTCACTTTGTCTAACTTTTTTGGGGTTATCCTGGGTAACCTACACATATGCTGCTAAGTATGACAATTCATGTAACTGTATTTATGTGTACGTGAACCTGAATAAACTCATTTATACTGAGAGGTGTGTATGTGTGTATCTCTGCGTATGGATACTGCGAGGTGCATATCTCAGTGTACATACACTGAATTTTTACACACACACACACATACACACAAACAATGTTTCTTCCGCCTTCTACCATCTGAAATCTATTATGTCTGCTACCCTGAGAGTATTTTACAACCATTTAATTTGCTCCCCACACGAGGCTGGAATTATGCATCATCAGAAGGTCGGGAGGAGGGCAGGTAGACAGCCCCTGCTGCAAGCTGACATTCTACTGGAGAGTTTACAACAAACTCCCACCGTAGTCGTCCCTAGTGACGACTACGGTTTTGTCAGTAAAATATTTTGTCACTAAAATATCTTGAGGTGCTTAGTAATCCGCCACCTGCTGGCGTCCCGGAGCTGGGTACTCGCGATTAAGCATTCGCTGACTTAGCTAAATTTGATGGCTGTCTTTAACAGCTAACTCTTTCCTGAACAAAATTCTTTCTAATTTGTGCATGAATTTAAAAGTTTCAACTCGGGATTTCCTGTTATAATAGCAAGTTTTGATACAGAATCTTTATGTATTAAAATACATTTATTTGAAACAGATAGGTGGGTATCAGTTTGGTATCTTTACTGCCGAGATGTTTCGACCGATCGCCTCATAATTACCTCTCCTCTGTTTCTGTTGTCTCTAGTATTAAAGTCTCTGCATTTCGACTACACAAACCTAGTAAAGAGGCGAAACATCTGGGCAATAAAGATACTAAACTGACGCAAATATCTTACCAGAACTTGATTTTCCACTTTCACATAAAAACGCGAGAGTTCTAGGATTGTAATACAGAGAATCATCCCAGTTCGATTCGCAGTGCAGTTTATTTTAAAGTGTCTCTCTCCTCTTACCAGATGTTTTTATTACTTTACCTGCTGGTAAAAAAAAATATTAGTCTCCACAAGTGGTCTCATTCCCACATTGCCTCCCCTCTCGTTATTTTGACACACCGGGTGTTGCTTCTCACATCGGGTGTCATTCCCAAATTCCCTCCTTATGACCTAAAAATATTTTTTTTTTTTAACCAATTTCTCCATTGTTTCTTTTGTAATGCGCTTCATACACAGTATATGCTGTATTTCCTTCTCCACTTTTGTACTTTTCAATACAAAGTTAAAATTATCTGCTCTTTTCGATTGATTTTAAGAACAAAAGTTTTTTCCTCGTTGGTATTTTTGTCTATGATTGTAAAGACTATAGCCTGTCATTTTTTCTAAAATTATATTTCTCCTGCGAGTCGTAAGACCGTTACTTGTTGACCACTTATCTGATCACATGGCTTTATTGAATACACTGGGTTAAATAACCCACAATAGTTTACTGCTTTCCATTAATACAATAATTAATACACTGAACAGAGTGAAGCCTCTACTCCCAACCGAACCTTGGGAGTAGGAAAAATTTTTATCCACAGATATTACCCAATATTATTTTCACATTATCACAAATATTACTCAATATTAACACATAATTTTCCACCTAAACTGCGCGTCATGGTCGAGACACTGACCAAAGAGCCCCATATACATATAGCTAGTGAAGAATTTACTTTTCAGATTACATCCTGATCACAGCTGCTTCACTCATGGACAATATGTAAACAAACCTTCGCATCACTTTGGGTTCCATTATCGACAAGAACATAAAAAGAACAAGGAACTGCAGTAGGCCTTCTGGCCAATGTTCTGCAGGTCTTACACCCAATCACTGCTATTCGTGGTGGAACTGGCATGATGATATCAACAAGTTGTAGGTAAGAAATACGTATGTACTAATCAAGACACTCTGCAGACAAGAAGTCACTCATGGCGAAACAATTCCTTAATAAATGTCTTGGTCAGTGCATACGGGTTTTTTACCTACAACTTCCTCATTCATAGAATTTTTGAGGTTCATCTAGGAATTATATTCAATGATTGTGAAGCAGCTGACGTAAAGGTACAAAAAGCTTCCCTGTATCCACAACAGATGTCTCTACGGACGAGATTGTCGACGAACAGAGGAAGTGCAACACTGGTACATGTCTCAGAGGGAAACAGACACACAAAGAAATATCCCATGAATAAGAATGGATTTCAAATCCTCTTGGTCTTTGGAATAGGACCGACAGGGATATTCATCACAATGACGCAGCTCAACATCTAATTCGACAAGACTGTCGATATTAGTAATGGAAAAAAGCTGACCTACATACAGGCTCTGTTTTGGCAGTGTCACTGTATTGAATCACCGGTAAAATTCTTTGAACATTAATCTGATAAATGACAGCATTTCTTTTAGTATCAATCGCTCGTGTATGTCTGCGTTTGTTGCTGTAAACTCCACAGCTGATGAATCAAGAATAGAGGAACACTGCAACTGGCCTACTGTAGATCCAATCATTTCAATTCATATTTCGTGAAACTATTTTTTAAGGCTGTGATATTCGCTTCAGTGTTTCTTCTGGTTAGTTTATACTAATATATAATTAATCTTTGGTTAAAGCCTCTCAACTACGTGGCAAAAGTCACTGGATCACTTGTACAGATGTACTTAGACGGGGTAAGGTACTAGGCACTCCTGGAGTCCTTGTACAACCACTAGTAATCTCTGGCTCTAAGCAACTGCCTACGAAAATCTCTTAGGGTGGTTCTACAACAGAGTTGTAGTGTCTTTCTATGGAATGCCTAATTTGACAGCTAGTGATATTCTTCCACGCGAGAGTAGTCCGACCAGCCAAGTAGTGTTCACCTTTAACTGGGCTGCCTTTGTTGACTTTAGATTTTAGTTGTTCTCTACCCCTTCCTGACCCCCATCTTCCTGACCCCCATCTCTCTCTTCTCTCTCTCTCTCTCTCTCTCTCTCTCTCTCTCTCTCTCTCTCTCTCTCTCTCTCTCTCTCTCTCTCTCTCTCTCTCTCTCTCTCTCTCTCTCTCTCTCTCTCTCTTCTCTCTCTCTTTCCCTCTCTCTCTCTCCCTCTCTCTCTCTCTTCCTCTCTCTCTCTCTCTCTCTCTCTCTCTCTCTCTCTCTCTCTCTCTCTCTCTCTCTCTCCTCTCTCCCTCTCCCCCCCCTCTCTCTCTCTCTTTCTCTTTCTCTTTCTCTTTCTCACTCTAGCATACCATTTGCTTCATTTATAATGTTAAAATTTAAAGTTAGTATGACTCACGAAATCGTAATGACACGATTGCAAACATTCCATACCACAGGTGGGGTTCGAACCCGCGGTCAGAGAGTCTCAAAACGCCAGATCGTCGCTTAAGCCACTAGTGGCTTACGCGACGGTCTGGCGTTTGAGACTCTCTGACCGCGGGTTCGAACCCCACCCGTGGTATGGTTTAAAGTTAGCAGTTATTTACGCCATTTACGTTATTTACGCCATTTTTCAGCTTTTCTTCTTAACTTCTTAGTGCTTCACAAAATAGTGATAAAATATGAAAGTTTGTTTTCAAGTTAGTAGTGAACATTTCCAGTCAAACTGTGACATATGCTGCATGACCTGGGTGGTCGGGCTCTACTAGTCCATTTTTGCCACCTATGTCACTCTCCCATTTCACCATTTACCAGTAATTTTCTGAAAATGTTTCTTTGTAATGCTTACGTAATTGCTTTCAATGTGTAGCCGATGTGTTACTGTAACTGAACACAGTTCTTAAGAAGATAAAGCATTTGTAAAAAAATAATCGACTCTCGGGACAGGAAAATAATCTTTAAACCATGTAATACTCTTTATTTACTTCATTTTCCCTGGTGCTGTATAGCCCTTTTGGGGTAAGTCTTTCCAATTAGCATTTATT
Source organism: Cherax destructor (assembly GCA_009830355.1). Taxonomy (NCBI): domain Eukaryota; kingdom Metazoa; phylum Arthropoda; class Malacostraca; order Decapoda; family Parastacidae; genus Cherax; species Cherax destructor. Next base: position 77,112 of record WNWK01005799.1, on the reverse strand, counting down.
AAAATGACCTCGTATCTTATGGAAGTTCACCTCGGTTATTGCATTTCTCTCTTTTTGAGAAACTTTCACTGCCACCAGGCATCTTATTCTCCATTTGTGACAATCATCGTACCAGGGCCCCTTGAATATGTTATTTTACTTAATTCAACAACACTGGAAGTGTTAGATATGATGGGGCAGACGGAGCGGAAATGCTCTTGCACTCGGCGTTGATGAACACATTCTTGAGTGGTTTCTCCAGCACACAATGACCACATTCTTGAGTGGTTCCTCCAGCACACAATGACCACATTCTTGAGTGGTTCCTCCAGCACACAATGAACACATTCTTGAGTGGTTCCTCCAGCACACAATGACCACATTCTTGAGTGGTTCCTCCAGCACACAATGACCACATTCTTGAGTGGTTCCTCCAGCACACAATGACCACATTCTTGAGTGGTTCCTCCAGCACACAATGACCACATTCTTGAGTGGTTCCTCCAGCACACGTTAACGCAACATCAGCATCACCGTCTTGTTCATCTCAGGAACAACACCTGCTTCCTCAAGCATCCAAGACCATCGAAGCAGAAAGCGATGTCAAATTTTCGCCGATAATGCAAATATTATTAGTAAAAAAAAGTAGAGAAGAGAAGAGATGGGTAGGAAGTTGTGAAAGTCAAGAAGTGAAGAGAGAAACAAGTAGTGATGAGCAACAAATATTGATGGATACCATTTCGGAAATAAACACAATTAAAAACGTGGGTTGGAAAATGCTGTAACTGGCGAGGGTCTGGTAACTGAAACTCGTAACCTACATTGTTAGGTGTGTATATACATACACAGAGATGGCATTCATACACAGTGCATTAAGTGAGTGCATTCTAAAAACACACATGGTGTTGAATACAGTTATACATACATACAACTTATATGCCTTTGATCATTGCTTTAATCAGATATCTAATTTGGATGGAGTGAAATGGTATAAAATACAGATATGATAAAGCCCACTGTGTGGGCAAAACGTCGTCATGATTCAGAAACCACACTCAGACAAATTTATCTAACTCAACACACTGCATTCAGCACAGGTAAGCCAGTGATCGCTACCGCAACGACCCTCCTCAGGGCTGTTGGTCACCCCATTTGCCCGTGGCATACGCACTGGCTTGGAGTTTTACGACGTACTCGCCATGGTTCAAACCCCATCCGTTCCATGGTTTCTTAATGCAAACATAGGTTCGAGAGTGAAACTAACCGCTGGTAAATGGAAATATATGTATGTAACTTATAAAGGCATATATCAAGGCAACGTTTCCCCACCGCCAGCGTTCTCAGTTTTGCTCAATATGAGATAGCCAAATAAAAAATGGCATTTGGGACTAAAACTTTGGTCAGGAACAAAATAATTATAGTTGGGTTAAAAAAAAACTGTTTTTGGAACCTAATTTTTATTTCTATTTTTCAGATAAAGAAAAAAAATATTGTACATAGTTATTTTGCTGACATATCAAAAACATTCTTTATTTTAGTAAATAACAGAAATTTATTCTCAAATCCACTTTGAAAAATTTAGTTTTTCTCCATAAAGAAATAACTTGATGCCCAATGAAATAAAACTCCATTAGTTATGTAAACCTTTTCGTTTTCCAAATATTTGTTGTATATATATATATATGAATTTTTATTCTGAAAAAGGTGCAGTGAGACGTAATTTAATTTGTTTTAATACCCTGACAGACTGAAAAAAAAGTATTTTTAAGAATATGTTAGAAAAATACATGAATGATAATGGTTTTGAGGAGGATTTGCTTATTGCATTGGAAATGGTATAATACCGACACGATGGCAGAGACAAGTGCCGTTACATGGAAACCTTATTGACCACATTTCGCCCTCACACTCGGCTTGACAAAGCCTTATAAAGTCTACTGCGTAGGAGAAATATTGGCAATAAATCTCCCATGTAAATGCATCTGCGTCTTTTTTGTCATCGGGATTTGTTATCTACCATGTTCCTCTAGTCTTACATAACTGGTTAACTAAATATATAACATGGAGGTAATATTTTCGTGATAATTTCTCCTTGTAAAAAAAAATCCCACATTAACACGGCTGCAATGAAGTACTCGAATAGTTAAGCTACCAGAGGAAATACCTTCAATGACGTTACAGTCTCTCTCATGTATCTACAAGCAGTGTCCCATATCCTCTCTAAGTGTTAATTTACCCTGGTACTTCTGATATACGCATATCTTCTTACACATTCAGCTCAAACTTGTCAACTAATTTCACGTTATTTACGCCATTTTTCAGCTTTTCTTCTTAACTTCTTAGTGCTTCGAAGAAGACCTTAGTCGCGGTGAAACTCTTCAGGGAAGGTTTCTGTGCAGTCGAAGTCAGACGCTTCAACAATTCCTCGGATCCGGCTTTGCCCGTCTTCAGCCGGAAGAGAGTTACGTGTGGGGTGAACCTCGGAACATCAACCTTGATGCCGTCCCTTTGCAGAAGTTCTTCCACGTCGTGTTTAAGATCCAGCAACTGACTTGTCTCGTTCACTGCCACGTACAGCACTCGTGCCCCGAAGCATCCCAGATCCCCGAAGCTCATGTCCACTTTCGGCTGCTGTGAGAAAGTTGCATAAGTTGCATAAGTTATCGTAAGGGATATATGTTAACTTGACGCTGTTTATCTTCATCTGTCATCGAATACCATCTCTATCATCACAGCTCTAATATATTAATAAATATCAAGCGCTGCTGCCTATATATACATACACACACATATATATATATATATATATATATATATATATATATATATATATATATATATATATATATATATATATATTAGTAAATGATTCAAAACCACTTGTTTAGTGGTTTCTTTGCTATATAGACTGCTTGTGGAGGTGGGTATTCAAACAGCATACATCTGCCACGAGTGTCCTCGCACCATGAAACAAGCCTAGTTCGTTAGGCTCATGTTGCTTGAAGGATCGATGGATCAGATGGTATGGTGACATGTTCATTGTGTGGCCTCTTGAGGCGGGATAATGTGCCGTGGGGTCGAATCCTGGCCTATCGCAGTTTGGTAAATGATTCAAAACCACTTATGTGTGTGAGATGAGGCACAAAAGTCTATCATAGAAAGGCTGAATGATGGTGTTGTGGGCCTTGCCCCAGGATCGCACTAGTGGAACATACTTAGCTAGTTATTATTGTCACAGATATTGGTTAACATATGATGACCATTAATAACTGCCATTCTACTGCTGTATTTCTGTATATGAACTTAGTGTTTGAACTTTTTAAGTATCGTGTGACAATCCGAAAATTTGGCATTTTAAAACGGCGGTGATTTAGTATTATTACCTCTCATTTTGGTTTTGTTTAAAATTATTGCTCACTTCTTTGAAGAACACATTAGATACGGTGAAACTATCCAGTTGAGGTATTCTTTTAGATTCTGTCAATTCTATTACATCATCGTCTTTGCTAGCTTTGTTCTTGGGCAGCCGAAAGAGAGTCAGGTGTGGGACGAACCTGTGATCGTACACCTGGATATCATCTTTCTCTAAAAGGTCGTCCACGTCGTATTTAAGATTTTCCAGCTGGTCCGTCTTCTTCACTCGCACATACAGCACTCTGCCCCCGAAACAGCCAAGGCCCCCGAAGCTGATCCTCACTTTTGGTTGCTGTGGGGAATTTTCATGCTAGTCAGCTGCTAATGATGTAAGGTAACATTTAATATTTATTAGTTTGGAGAATTTATAAGATATATAGATTAATATGAGAAATTATGTAGAAAACTCCCACGTGCTCTGAAGCTGGTTTTCCAGATGAGCACACACAATGATCCCTGGATGATCCAGCAAACCTCAGGTATTAAATATTCCACTTCCAGAGCTCCTTGTTTCCACGTGCACTCCGACTGTGCAATCCACAATACACAGAACAAGAAAGCAACACAACACAACAACCTCACAATTCAAAAGATTTGTCAATCAAGATCCAATACTAGTTACGTTGCAGCCAACAAGTTAATAAATGCAACATAGGGGAATCTAATTCTACATCATTTATTCTTTACTACAAGAACTTGCAGACTGCAATACCTTATTACTTTCATAAAATAGGTAATCATGTTGCATGGGGTCTCAAAATAGAAACCGCCCTTGATGTATTTGCTGAATATGAAATTTATGGCAAAGACTGCAATCATCCTGTCATAAAAGTGTTCACTGGAAGCCTGTTAAACGTTTCACACTCTGTGAAGATTGCCCATCATTTCTTGCTGTCGCGTTAACATGTTAAATAAGAGGTAAATCTTACATATTTCTTACATTTATCGTTACTTTCCAATATATTTTAACAGTTTTTTCCAGAATGTTTTAATAGTTCTAAGTTCTATATTTCCATCCTAGGAGACCTGGTCTGAGACCCAACCGAGGGGAGATAATCTGAACCATTAACAGATAAAGTATAAGAGAACATATTGTTTATGGGTCTTTCATTTGGACAAAATAAAAAAAATAAACGTGCTCATTTACAGCATCGTAAGTGTGATTTTCATTATATTATATACTGTGCCACTGACTATTTACGTCCCGAACTGTTGTTTTTCACTGGCAAATAACAGTTTCAGAGGAATGGTACTTATTGCCCCTCCTTTACACTAGCATTGTGAAGTGTTGAACTCTGATTATAAAGCATTCATAACCTCAGCATTTTGTAGGCATACAAGCAGTTTGTTTCAAATATTAATTAGGTACCTTCTCATTAAATGTTAATTATGACTGATGATATGTTGGCAGATTTCTGAGCATGATTATTGTGCACAGTTATCAAACTGCTTCTATGCCTACAAAATGCTGAGGTTATGAATGCTTTGTAATCAAATTTCAACATTTTACAATGTTAGCGTAAACCTGATGCTGTAAGTACCACTAGCACGTCGAGAGACAACACATTAAGTGTCAGGGGCCCAAGAATGTTCAACTGATGCTATAAGTACCATTCCTCTGAAATTGTTATTCGCCACTGAGAACACCATGACGGGATTAGATTGTGGCTAATTCATGTTTAGCAGTTTGGGACGTAAATACGGTCAGTGGCACAGTAGATAACATGTTGAAAATAGCACTTACCTTGTTCCAAGTCAGCATATCACTCTTGTCCGAATGAATGACCCGTAAGCTATATTTTTTTTTATTTATCAATTTATATGTGTATGTTGCAATTACGGAATGAGCAATCACGAAACTGACTTGAGAACCTGAGGCGAGTCTGGGGGGTTAGTGCTCTTGTGAATATGTATTTTTAATAAACCTTTATATAAACTTTCAGTTTCACCCTTTAGTTTGCTGTGACCCTTAAATTAAAATCTTATTTTTTAACATTTAAAATAAACCTCTGGTCTCACCTTAATACTGTCAAGAAGTTTATTGGTAGAATTAATTAGTTCATCCTCCGTTTGTTTTCTTCTCTCTGAAATAATAATAATAATAATGATAATAATAATAATAATAATAATAATAATAATAATAATAATAATAATAATAATAATAATAATAATAATAATAATAATAATATCAAAGATCATCTTAATGTGTAAGAGTTTGAATTAAATAAAGAACAATGTGATGTTATTAAGGTCAGTATTGTTAGCAGTGTTAGCAGCCCAGGGAGCAGCGCCCCCTCCCATCGCCCAGTCATAAGCGATGTGTAATTGTATTAACTTCGTTTTCGTTATCTTGGATTGAGATCATTATTATTATTATCATTTTCATTATTATAATTATTATTATTATTATTAAAATATACATTAAAGTATTTTATATAAGATCAAATATACTTATATATATATATATATATATATATATATATATATATATATATATATATATATATATATATATATATATAAACATATATGTATATGTGTGTGTGTGTCGAAGAACATACTGCTACTGACTGGGGATCGAACCCAGGCACATAACGTTAGGCAACAAATATGATCATTAACTACGCTTCCTATAACGCTGACCACAGTTCGAGAGATGTAGAGCTACTGGCCTATTTTCCTCCTCCCGTTATTACCATCCCCAACGATCAGTATAAATAACAATGCAGCCACAGAAACTTGTGGTTTGGAGTAATTGTAATTGAAGCTGGATGTAATTAATTACAATTTTATTAGTAACTGTAATTGCTTAAAATGTAACTGTAACCGACTATCGCCAAGCTTATACCTACTTACATTACGTCATAAAAACTGGGGGACTCTGATGGGCTAATGACAAAATGAAACAATATACATGTCAAACCGTACATAATTGTACGTTCTGACGTCAGTCTCGTTGTTTTGGACACGTCCGGCACGTGTAGTGCAAGGTGTCGTGTTTGCGTGAGCTGTGTCTCTATTCAGCTCTTCTCTCTGTCCAAGTATAGACTTGTTAATGAATGGTTGTATTGTTCAGTGGAAAAAACAAAGTATATTTGTATGGTGTCAAAATAATGTTATTTTTAGAATTTTAATGAGTAATATTTCGAAAGTGGTGTGAGGCGTTAGAATCGAAGCTTATTTTGGAAAAAACAGGTTGATGGGTTTAATAAACAATTCTGGCTCAATAACGTCGTTGGATGAGTTATCAAATGAATGAGGAGAAATATTTTTTTATTATATATCATAATTTTGGTAGTATGGATATCCTAATGGAAATTTTATAATCTAGTTGGCTCTCAAGTTATCTTTTTTTGTAATATTTTATGCAGTTTCACCATAGCAAAGAGCAAGGAAGGGGAGTGAAAGTCAAAAAAAAAGATAATGGAAATGGGGTTACTACATCGCCAATATTATCATTTTCTCTTTTTATTATATTATATTTTTCATCACTATTGTATGAGTGATACTGCTAAACTAAAGTCTGATTCCTGAATATTATTAATGAGGGTAAATGAGGAAGGCCAGTGATGCAATAATATGCTGAGTCAGTGTCCCACATTGACAAACTAGTCAATTACTTCAGTCATCTAGGCTGTGGTTGTGAGAATGAAGAGCTAGGGTGTAAAATGATTCAATAGGATGAATCATTCACCTAAGAGGCCCCACCTTTTTTCGTTAATGCCCTCTTCAGTTGGAAGTAAACAGAAATCATCCACCGATGAGACAACAAGTTTTGAAAACGAATATACTAGAGAACTGTGTTTCAGTCGACGTAGATTCCTTGGCCAGGGAGGGATTCTCCTCCGGTGATGCATCTTGTGAGGAAAGGTCAGTATTTAATGAGGTTAAATGATTATTACTGGTGTGGGGGTAAATATCACGTTCCCTCCTACCCCAGCTGCTGACCCTCCATCCCTCTACACTACAGTTCCACATTCATATTCTTAACAGTTAGGAACTTATATATTTCTTCTTTCTTTTACGTTCCTCTACCACTAGGTGACCCTGTGTCGTTCTAGCCTAATGACCATTAATGACCATATAGGACGATGGCCGTTAAACCCAACAAAGCAGAACCCCAATTGGTTCTTAAGAGAACTGTCCCTAAGAGCCAGGGCCTCAGACATAGAATATATACACCGAAAGGTACATTTCTTTCAGTGAATATAAGCTGAGAATTTACTTTAATCAATCCATATTTTAAGGATTATTCTTGACTAGCGGTGTCCAGGCGACAAGCAGCCTTAATCACCCTCCTGTAGTAGATAGACGTTGAACCCCATTAATCAACTAAGAGTCAGTGGCCTCTGTAGCTGGTAAGAAGTACAGGTGTGTCTGGAAGACACTGCTAAAGACGTTATGCGGATGTATGAGTTATGATTTCTCTACCATTCACCAGTTAAGTTTTCAGACCAATTGTTGTCAATAGGATTACAGCAATCATTAATTAATATATAAGTATTTGGGGAAAAAATTATTAATGACATATTTCTCGAATTTATTCTTTTTAATCATTTTTATTTATTATTTGTCTTGATTTTCATTGAACGTTCGAGTATTTTAGGTGTTTTTGCCTTCAACGTACTTCTAATTAATGAATTGTTAAGCCTTAAGCATAATAACAACATTAAAATACTATTACAGCATCTAAGAGAAAGACTGTGGTGGATCAATAACTGACTGGTGGCACGTGGCAACCTCTTGTTGTGACAGCTGACTGCGAGAAATTCCATCTGACAGGGAGGAAAATAAGTGAAGCAAAGAGTGATGATTGAGGTGTTTCAGGGAAGAGAGAGATAGAGATAACACGAGAGCAGGCGAGCTCAGGGTGAACAGAAGAGCCCAGTGTCAGCAAGGGAGCTCAGAGTGAGCGTAGACGCTGGAGAGCAACTGACGATAACTGTTTCCAGGAACACAGGCGGAGATAACAAGTGCTACAGTGCAAGAACTCATTTAAAATTAAGTCCTTTCTAAAATTTGCTATTATACATTTAAAGATATATTTTTTTCCTTTATGTTAATGTAAAAATTAATAATTTTGTACCAAAAGAACCTTAGAAAACTTACCTAATCTTATTATAACAAGCACAATTTAATTTAGCCTAATCCAAATAAATATATTTTAGATAAGTTTACAGTACGTAATTTAATAATAAACAAACACAATGAAATATATTTTTTTCGTTAGGTTCAGTATGATTTTTGCTAAATTATTGCATAAACAAATTTTCGCTTGCCTTATTCGGCAGGAAGAGCGTTGCTATTTAAGCCAAAATCGCAAGTTTTACCATATGTCTGTGGAGTTTGACTTCCCATTGAATACAATAAACTGTTACCAGAACTGAGTGTAAAGACGCTGAGGGTGATATGGGCGTTGTCGAGGTTGACTTTCTGGAGGCCGAGAGCAAAGGCTTCGTCCTTGAGAGTATTCTGCAGCTTCTTCAGTTCAATCTTGAGGTCATCCGGGATGTTTAAGTAGGTGTAATGGGACTTCATCTTCGACCCGCAGATGGTATCGTCCTATAATAAGGAATGATTTAAATACCTAAAGTGTATTGGAAACTTGTTAATGCTCAATAATAACTCGCATGTGATAAGTGGTTTTCAGAACCCACATGTTGAAGGTTGAGACACTTATGAAGCATATGGGAATCTTTATTGAGGTAATCAGTCCCTCAGTTGAGGGACTGATTACCTCAATCTCCTCTCCTTACACCTCTCTGCTTTGTATTGGACTGATGAAGCCACTGTGTGGCGAAACGTTTCCTTAATAAAGATTCCCATATGCTATATAAGTGTCTCAACTTTCAATAACCCACATGGAGGCAGAAACCAGGAGGTTGCTTGATCTATATATTTCGACCGCCTTCTGGCATCCTCTGGAGTTTGCCTCCAAGTGGGTATTACTGAACAAGGAATGATTTCTTTAGCTTATGAGTTTCCCCTGGAGTCTACCCGGAGGGTATTCCGGGGATCAACACCCACGCGGCCCGGTTCATGACCAGATCTCCCAGTGGATCAGGACCTGGTCAACCAGGCTCTTACTGCTGGCTGCACGCAGTCGAGCGTACGAGCCACAGCCCGTCTGATACGGCACTGGGTGTCTTAAATATAGCTACGCCAACCAGAAGCAGGGTGACCCAAAAGGAAAGAAAATCCCCAAAAGAAAATATTTTCATCATCATTCAACACTTTCACCACACTCATACATAATCACTGTCTTTGCACAGGCGCTAAGATACGGCAGTTCAGAAAATCCCTCCAAATCGCCAATATCTCAATCCCCTCCTTTAAAGTGCAGGCATTGAATTTCCAATTTCCAGGACTCAAGTCCAACTAAATCAATTAACTGGTTTCCCTGAATCCCTTCAGAGAATATTACCCTGCTCACACTCCAACAGCTCGTCAGGTCCCAAAAACCATTCGTCTCCATTCACTCCTATATAACACGCTCACACATGCTTGCTGGAAGTCCAAGCCCCTCGCCCACAAAACCTCCTTTACCCCCTCTCTCCAACCTTTTCTAGGACGACCCCTACCCCGCCTTCCTTCCCCTACAGATTTATATGCTCTCCAAATCATTCTACTTAGATCCATTCTCTCTAAATGACCAAACCACCTCAACAACCCCTCTTCAGCCCTCTGACAAATACTTTTAGTAACTCCACACCTCCTTCTAATTTCCACACTCCGAATTTTCTACATAATATTTACACCACACATTGCCCTTAGACAGGACATCTCCACTGCCTCCAGCCTTCTCCTCGCTGCAGCATTTGCAACCCATGCTTCACACCCATATAAGAGTATTGGTACCACTATACTTTCGTACATTCCCTTCTTTGCCTCCATGGATAACGTTCTCTGTCTTCACAGATACCTCAACGCACCACTCACCTTTTTTCCTTCATCAATTCTATGGTTAACCTCATCCTTCATAAACCCATCCGCTGACATGTAAACTCCCAAATATCTGAAAACATTCACTTCTTCCATAATCCCTCTCTCCAATGTGATATCCAATTTTTCTTTATTTAAATCGTTTGATACCCTCATCACCTTACTCTTATCTATGTTCACTTTCAACTTTCTACCATTACACACCCTCCCAAACTCGTCCACTAACCTTTGCAACTTTTCTTTAGAATCTCCCATAAGCACAGTATCATCAGCAAAAAGTAACTGTGTCAACTCCCATTTTGCATTTAATTCCCCATAATTTAATCCCACCCCTCTCCCCAACACCCTAGCATTTACATCTTTTACAACCCCATCTATAAATATATTAAACAACCACGGTGACATTACACATCCCTGTCTAAGACCTACTTTTACCAGGAAGTAATCTCCCTTTCTCCTACACACCCTAACCTGAGCCTCCCTATCCTCATAAACTAAAAATATATATATATATATATATATATATATATATATATATATATATATATATATATATATATATATATATATATATATATATACACCCTCTTTTGACAACCCAACACTTGACGAGTATGACACACACCTGAGATCAATCTTTAAGAAGGCACTGAATCTGTCACTAGAGGATCGGCAATGGGAGCAGGCAACCCTCCCAGTGCGACTGGGAGGTATAGGGGTGCGCAAAGCGAGGCAGGTAGCGTTACCTGCATTTCTGTCATCGTGTTTGGCCTCCTGTGGATTAGTCAAGAAGATTGTCTCTGAACGTTTGAGAGGTGTGGTGGGAGCTCAAGACCCCAGGTTCATTGAAGCAGCCGTGCGGTGGGACATCCTGGCAGACTCCTCCAGTAGACCAGCTCCTCCCAAAGAGCACAAACAGTCCCATGGGACAAACCGATCATGTACAAAATTGCCAACACAATGCTCACCAACTCTTCAGGAAAGGACAAAGCTCGTCTCCTAGCGGTGAAGGCACCACACTCAGGAGATATCCTTCTAGCTGTTCCCAGTTCCTCTCTGGGGACTCGACTCGACACACAGGCTATTCGGATTGGTGTTGCGCTTCGCCTAGCCGCCCCCATACTCACCGAACATAGGTGTATTTGCGGCAGGGCGACGGCTGATCAATTCGGACTTCATGGTCTCGTGTGTCACACATCAGAAAGGAAGTATGCTAGACATGAGGAGGTCAATGACATCATAAAGAGAAGCCTCGCCACAGCCCGTTGCCCAGCTCAACGGGAACCCCAAGTGCAGAGGTCTGATGGAAGTCAAAAGCGTCCTGATGGAGCCACTATGCTACCCTGGAAGAATAGTAAGAAGATTGCTTGGGACTACACCTGTGCTGCCACAATGGCAGACACTTACTTGCCATACTCCGTAGCAGAAAGGGGTGGAGCTGCCAGCCACAGGGAGACCCAGAAGACTCGCAAATATGAAGGCCTTCCCCCTTGCTATAACTTCATCACAATAGGGTCGGAGACCATTGGAGCATGGGGCAAGTGTGCTCTAAAGTTTCTCAAGGAGCTGGGTGAAAAACTCATCATAGAAACCAAGGACCACAGGGCGACCAGCTTCCTCTTTCAGAGACTCAGTGTTGCGATGCAGAGGGGAAATGCCTGCAGCATTCTGGGCACGCGGCCCACTGCCGGGGAGCTGGACGAAGTATTTGACATGTAGCTCTGAGTTGTTACCTATGTTGTTTTACTCCCTATTGTATTCTTGTCAATGTATTTAGTCAATGTATTTTGTCTTGAAATAAAGTTTATGCACAATTAAAAGATGGGGTGGTAGGGAAAGTGGAATATTCAATTGGCTTCAGAAAGAAATCTAAATATTCTTCCTTGAAGCCTTTTTATCCACTTCTCCGAGGCTATGGGTCCCACAATGTACACCAGAGGTGGACCCCTAATTATATATATATATGCGTACATATATATATATAATGTGTGTGTGTAAGATACTCACCTATATGTGGTTGCAGGGGTTGATCCACAGCTCCTTGCCCCGTCTCTTCGTTGGTCGCTGTTATGTCCACTCTCTTCCGGCCACAAGAGCCTTGTCGTACCTCTTCTTAAAGCTATGTACGGATACTGCCTCTACTACTATTTCACTGTCCAGATTGTTCCACTTCCTAACAACTCTAATGCTGAATAAATACTTCCTAACATCCTTATAAATCGTCTGATGTTTCCAACATCCAGTTGCGCCCTCATGTTCCTATTTCCCATTTTTTAAATATTCTGTTACGGTCCACCATGTCACTTCCTCTCAGTATTTTGTACATCGTTATCATATTCCCTCTGCCTTTCCTGTCCTCCGTGCCATCAGGATAAGTTCCCTTAACCTCTCTTCAAAGGTCATACCTCATATCTCTGGGACTAGTCTTGTTGCAAACCTCTACACTTTGTCCAATTTCTTGGTGTCTTTGACCATGTGTGGGCTCTAAACTGGTGCTGTGTACTCCAATATGAGCCAGATGTGCACGGTGGAGAATGACTCCTTCCTTAGATGTCGGAAAACTATTCTTAGATTTAACAGACGCACATTTGCTGCAGTAATTATTTGGTTGATATGCACCTCAGGGGATATGCTTGGTATAATACTCACCCCCAAGATCCTTCTCCTTGAGGAGATTTGCAGCCTGTGTGTGTGTGTAATACGGTATACAGACGACTAGATCTTACCTTCGTAGCCTGGAGGTGTATGAATAACGAGAATTTATATTGACAGTTAACATTTGAATACATATTAACAGTACACGTACCAGACAAGAATCTACACAGGGAGACAGAGTAGCAGAGTGTGGCAGTCTACATTCTGGCGAATTGTGATATGAGATAAACCTGATAAGTGTTATCCATAAAAAACTCAACTCCTGATTACCTGTAAAACAACTTCGAATTTATCACTTTCCCATAATAATAATAATACTAATAATAATAATAATAATAATAATAATAATAATAATAATAATAATAATAATAATAATAATAATAATAATAATAATAATTAGTAAAAACAGGTGAGCGTAGTGGTCTGATTAAATACACTATTATACAGTTTATTTACAAAGATTTACAACGCACACTAATTTAAAGTTTTAAAACTTCATTATTTATTGATGAAATATGCATAGTGCTGCGCACTTTGTTACTTCACAGTTAATTCGCAAAACTTGAGAAAAAAAGAACCTTGTACGCGCTTCGCATCACACTATATTTCACTGTAACACTAAATTCGTCTCTATATCCTTCTATTCCACTGTCTTGCTTCTTTGGTCACTGCCTTATGGACACCAGATTTACGACCATTCACTGCTATCTCCATAACACTGATGTCTGTCACTCCAAACAGCAGCATTTGAATAATGTCAAAAGTACGGTCATTCGCGTATTGTTGGAGGTATAACTATGATCTATTTGTCTTGGGACTTCCAAATTCCGAGTATGTGACGCTGGTGCTATGGTAGTTAAAAAGGCACAGAGCCATGACTGGAACAACACGAGAGTGAGGTAGCCAGTACATATAGACGAGGGGGACAAGGACGGGAACACGAGAGGAAGAGAATGTAGTGGTAAGGTATGTAGTGGAAGCAGTAGTAGAAAGTAGGGAGAGTAGTGGCACAAGAGAGGGAGTGAAGGGTGAAGGGAGGCAATAGTAAAGGTAGTAGTAATAGTAGAGAAATGGAGGAGAAAAAGTAGTAGTAGTAGTAATAGTAGTGGGGTCAGTCTAAGGACAAGAAAGAGGATCCCTACAGGACAATCCCTATAACACTAGAAAGGAGACACAAATGTAGTTATATTAAATCTTTACTGGAGAAGATTGACCCCACTACGGGCTTTATTAATCCACACCAGAGATAAACACAAAAATTATATGTAGCAGAAAGAAATGTATTCCAACCTGATTTCAACTAATGGCAGTGTACCGACATCATACGATACCAGAGTACCCTCCCCACCACTACACCTGACTTCGTTCTACTATTTATTACTCTGATCATGGAACTGGATGGGTTGAAACCCATGGAAATGAGTCCTAAAACTCCCTCGCTATGGGTTCAAACTCCATCCGTTCCCTGGTTTGTTTACAATCGTGTTATTACGATTTCGTGAATCATATCTTACTCTTTATTCTTTTCTCACATAGATATACTTTATTATGTAATATGGTGCACAAAGTTTAAAGAATACGTAGTGCAAAGATGGAGTAGAAAATACTCAGGGCTTGAGGAATGCAAGTAAACAGATGTGTTTATCTGTTTTGAATTGATAAAGCCTCTGGTGGGCGAAGTGTTTCCTCACAGAAGTATCCTAACACTGTACATGCCGCTGTCATTTACGTTCTTGTAGCTTTTATATACCATTATTTGAAACCAGGGAGTCAGATCTTCTAAAAGGTTTAACAAAGCATTCGATCCTCTCCAAGGTTTAAGAAACTATAAGATCCACTTCCAGATTTAAAAAGTCGTAAGATAATGAATTAAACACGTGTAGACGTTTCGCCAACCAGTTATTTCATCAGTACAATGGAATATTGTATAAAAGGAGGTAATCAGTCCCTCATCCTAACTGAATTATGTACAAAGACAGTAGAACATGAGGTTATCAATTATAAGATACTCTTCCATTATGTTTATAAACTATATCTCCCCTCAGATTTAAAAGCTATAAGGTCCTTTCCTTCGTTAAGCATATTATAAGGTCTTCTGCAAGGTTTAACAAACTATAGTGAACACTTCTCAGGTTTAACGAGCAATAGTACCCTCGCTTTGGTTTGATAAATTACTCACCCCTAACTTGAATACGAAATAGAATCCTTTCTAAAGCTGAACAAACTATAAGGTCCTCTTCCAGATTTAACTCGAATCTGGACACAATTCCTCGACCTCATATAGTAAGCACCAGGCTGCCTCCAGTGGTAATCTAGCACAGATGTCCTCTCCTCCCACACACAGACCCAAGCAACCACCTCCACTTCACTGAAATACAGGTTAATTTCCTGGGAAGCGTATTGTTTCACGTTTAGGTGAAACTGGATAAAGTTTAACTCACACAATGCTTAATTATTGATTGTAATACGGACAATAGTTACGTAAATGGACGTATGAAACTTTACGAGACTGTTATTTCGGTAACTTTTTATTTTTAATCCATTAGGGGCTTTATCTAACTAATTCCTCCTCGCTGACGGCCCCACCTTCGACACAGACTCCTCCTTGAATTTTTTACAGCTACAGATTTATTCCACAAACTTTGATTATACTTCCTTCAGTACTTCACTCCACAAACTTTGATTATACGTCCTTCTGTACTTCACACCGGCCTCACTAACTCTACCTCTGTTATACTCTACTTTCGCTAGTCTCTGATTAACCATATTAAACCTTTAACATGCCCTACCTTGCAGCACTGTATGACCCTTGTGGGTTCAGTACTTAGTTATGATTATGTTAATTATAACAATAATAATCATATCTATATTAATACATACATTGTATGGGCAGAATGAGTAATTATAAAGGACGAGTTGGGAGTTATTATAATAGTAGTAGTAAAAGGAATAGTTAGTTAGTTAGTTCAGACTCTCAGGTAAGGACCCACTAGGGGCGAGGGGGAAGTGGGGACAGAAGAAGAATAGCCGGTGAGAGGAAGAGCTGAAGTAGAAGAGAAAGAGTCAGGACTAAACCCAACAGTCTAACTACTTTTTACTATAAAGGAATAGTAGTAGTTGTAGTAGTTAGGGTAGAAGTAGTATTAGTAGTAGTAGTATTAATAATAATAATATTAGTGGTGCTACTAGTAGAAGTAAAAGCAGAAGCAGAAGTGGAGTAGTAGTAGTAGTAGTATCAGTACTACTATTTCTACTATGACTCTTCTTCTTCTCCAGCCCCTTACCGTATTGTCTTCTGGCCTTCTCTACTTTTCTCACTATGTTGTGACTTGACAATGTTCCAGGACGGACCCAAGCGTCATGATAAGCTTTCTCTCCTAAGTTCCTGCCACGGTGTTGTGAATATTTATTCTTTGTTTTTCCCGGTGCTTTAAATGTGTTCGTTCAACCTTGTTTCGCTAGTGTGCGATGTTTCTCCAATGTTTACCTTCTCACATCCTCAGCAGGGAGTGTCGAGAAACCTGCGAGGTGGCGACTTAGATGTTGCTTCGGGTGAGTTCTGTAGAAATCTTGGGCAACTTGGCAATTAGGAAAGACGAAGAATTTGCAGTAATTTGTGTTATTACCTAGACAGTTAAAGATCTGGAAAGCGCATTTCATGCAGTCTCCAATGAAATTTAATGGAGCTCGGAAATTTTTTAGTGTGTGAAGGCACATTCTTTTTCTAAGAAATTTGGGTTGCAGATACGATAAGCTCTTAGAGAAAAAAAAAACTATTACGATGCCTCATTTGGTCCTTGCACCTTGACTGGATTAAAGTTCAGCAGTGTGGACATTACCTCCTTGTTTACAAAAGTCTCCAAAATTCAGGCCATTAATTTGCTCTGTCTCGTAGTAAACATCAGGCTAGCGCAGTGTGGCCGACTTCCTCAGTCTCAGTAAATTTAGTGTCAATTTAAACTGTTTTATTTTCAATAATAGCTTCTGACGAACATACGGGATGAGAAACCATACCACGGGTGGGGTTAGAACCCGCAATCAGAGTCTCAAAACTCCAGACCGTCGCGTTAGCCACTGGGCCAGCTAGCTTTAATAGTCATACGGGATGAGCATGGGGTCTCCCATCAGTGTCTTATCAGCGAATTTTTACATGGCACATTTAGAACATGAACGTTTTCAATAACATTATCCATAATGTCACAGGGGTGCGTGACTTGAAATTTGTGCTCCACACACACACACACACACACACACACACACACACACACATACCTAATACATACAAATACACACAAACTTATACACCGAACCTACACACACGTATCTACACGTCTACGTCTACATACACACCCACACCTACATGCCCACCAGCACACACTCATCTACGTAAACACACTTAAACATGCATCTGTGCACACACACAGCGAAGAGGTGAGGCAAGGAGCTGTGAATCGACTCCTGCAGCCACAAATAAGTGAGTACATACACCGTGTACGTTAGGCCTATATTGGAGTATGCAGCACCAGTTTGGAACCCGCACCTAGCCAAACACGTAAGGAAACTAGAGAAAGTGCAAAGGGCAAAGGTTTGCAACAAGACTAGTCCCGGAGCTAAGAGGCATGCCCTACGAGGAGAGGTTAAGGAAAATCAATCTGACGACACTGGAGGACAGGAGAGATATGGGAGATATGATAACGACATATAAAATACTGAGAGGAATTGACAAGGTGGACAGAGACAAGATGTTCCAGAGATGGGACACAGCAACAAGGGGACACAGTTGAAAGTTGAAGACTCAGATGAATCACAGGGACGTTAGGAAGTATTTCTTCAGTCACAGAGTTTTCAGGAAGTGGCATAGTCTGGGAAGTGATGTAGTGGAGGCAGGATCCATATATAGCTTTAAGAAGAGGTATGATAAAGCTCATGGAGCAGGAAAAGTGACCCAGTAGCGACCGGTGAAGAGGCGGGACCAGGAGCTATGACTCGACCCCTGCAACCACACACGCACATACACACCTACACACATACACCTACACACATATACACACATACACACCTACACTCACATATTCACACATACACATATACACAGCTAGACGGACACATTTACACGCACATACACACCACACATACAGACACATACACAGAATGTATACAAACACCTACACCCTGTCACACAGACACTTATATTTCTAGCACTGGTCTGCGTGTTGGCTGACAGCACTGGTCTGCGTGTCGGCTGACAGCGCTCCCGGATAAGCTTAACATCCAGAGTTTACTGCTCACACCACTGTTTTTTACCGTGTACTTTTTAAAGGGAAGTCATTAGCATATTTGCCACGTTTCCCCGGACCTGTAATGCTTTAACGAGGCATTTCCATTTCAAGCAATGAGTTTTCTTTTATTCCAGCGCCAAATAACACCGAACTTTGGCACATTTTCCTGTAATCGAGCGCCGGGGAGCAATAGAGGATGTTCTAGACCCATGATATAACGCCCCTCTGTAAGTCGTTCGCCTCTGAGTGCCATCCTTTTTGCTGTGTTAGACGTAAGCGCCAGCCAGGTCTTTATGAGACTATCAGGAAGCATCTGCCTGAAAAACACCGACGGTACATACCGAAGTTTTCACGGATTTCGTGAATGTCGATGCATTTACGAGCTGGTGAACGCTATAGCACAACTGTGACTGATAAAATAGAATGCTTAAACTGCTTTTTAGCAATACAGGGTGGCTTTAGAAAAGGAATAGTGAAATGTTGAAAGTTGCAAGAAGCTTTATGGAAGTGGGACACAGATGAGGGCACTAAGGAATGAGAGGGAAGGTCTTCATGTGCTTTTAAATGGGGATGAGCGAGAAGAGAATGTTGGAGTGTTAGTGAGAGGTGGGGAATTTAAGGATTGAAAGCCTTACATAACGTGCATAGTTGGAGATAAAACAATGCTACTGGGAATTTGAGACGTGTCCAGTGGAGACAAATATCTTTAGAACAAAGGTGCATGATACCAGTAAGTAGATGTGGAAGTAGAGGAATGGAATAGTCGTAGATGTGAAAAAAGACACTTATGCACAGCTCAGGACATTCATTAGAGGAAACGTTTCGCCATGAATGGATTCAGTCCAAAATTAAGAATCAACTAGGGGCGAAACGCATCCTATAATAAATGTCCTGAGCTATACATAAGTGTCTTTTTCCACATATTGTCGGTATCACCAGACCATTTTATAGTCGAAATTGCAGTTCCATATGTTAGACCCATACGGTGAGACAAAAAATTAGCAGTCGAGTTGCAGAATCTCGTATTCTTTCTGCTAAGTTTGCTCAGTGTTGCAATGTCAGACAAGAAAGTAAGATATACAATATTCTTAATCTGAAGATCAATTATAATTGATCTTCAAAGGTACATAATACCTATGATCTAAAGGTGTGTTTGACCCCACAACACCGTGGAAACTTGGTACAGAGAATACAAGATTTTACAATTCGATTATTAAATCTCTTGACCACCTTTTAAGACTGACCTGCTTCCACTAGTGAGCCTCGCCCACATATGACCACATAAATACTGCATTTCTCTACTTCTTCCACTGGCTCCACCTGTACATTGACCCGTAGCTTCCATGTGGGAAACAGGAGGATGTCTCTGCAATTCAATTGCTAAATCTCTGGCCCATCTCAGAGGCCTGACCTCCTTACACTAGTGGGCCCCACCAGTGTTTTGACGAGCATTCTCGTAACGTGCCTGTGAAGTCTTTGGTACGGTCCTGCATGGCTCAACAGTCACCTGGTTGCTGTTACACGTTGTATATGCACGTTTTTGTGCACTGACATTTGTGTGCGTGTGTGTGTACTCACCTAATTGTGGTTGCAGGGGTCGATACTTAGCTCCTGGCCCCGCGTGTGCATGTGTGTGTGTCCATTCCAAGCTAAACGCTCTTAAGACTTCCAGAAATATTGTGTCCTCTTAAGTCCTACTTCTTGACTTTAATAATAGTCTTTTCCCACGGATTCTGAGCTAAGGAGCATGATAAAATTAGGTACACAACTTTAAGCAAGATGTGTGTGTTGGGAGCGGTTGGTTGTTGGGTAATTTGCAGCATGTCTGGGGGTTCGAAGTCGTGGGCGTCACTATTAACTTTTCCAATAACCCCGACAAGTTAAAGTGACTTTGTCCTCATTGGTAGAGTTGTCTCACGAGCCCATCACTCTTGTCCTCCGGCAGTGCGGCTCTGGCTTGGTGGGAGACGGGGGGAAGGAAGGGGCATAGTAGCTCGTAAATTCTGGCCAGAAGTTGCGGTTGTATTATACATGCAAACACAAAACACAAAGCACACACACACACACACACAAGGTAGATAGTGACAGGATGTTCCAGAGAGGGAACACAGATACAAGGGGACACAATTGGAAGTTGAAGACTCAGATGAGTCAAAGGGATGTTAGGAAGCATTTCTTCAGCCATAGAGTGGTCAGGAAGTGGAATAGTCAAGCAAATGATGTAGTGGAGTCAGGCACCATACATAGCTTTAAGACGAGGTATGATAAAGTTCAGGAAGCAGGGAGAGAAGAGACTCTGTAGCAGACAGTGAAGAGGCGGAGCCAGGAGCTGAGTCTCGACCCCTGCAACCACAATTAGGTGAGTACACACACACACACACACACATATATATATATATATATATATATATATATATATATATATATAAAGTCGTACCGAATAGGTATGCAAAATAACCACTGTGAACAAAATTCTCACATTATCAGTTCCTTGATAATATGAGAAATCACGAAACACTTGGAAATTTACAATCTTTTCACAGTGGTTATTTTGAATATTGTGATATCACCTGTTTACCGTGATCTTATTGTGTGTATATATAATATATATATATATATATATATATATATATATATATATATATATATATATATATATATATATAAAATATATAATATATATATATATATATATATATATATATATATATATATATATATATATATATATATATATATATATATATATATATAATGTTGGATAGCTCCCGTCACCAGGTTTCTGGATTTTCCTCCTGGATTCACCAAATTAAAAGTGATTACAGTAAATTGACTCTGGTTGTGTTGATGGGTCGGTGGTCATGCACTGATGTATCAGCACAAAAAGAAAAATACATTGAGTTCAATATTTTATTTCTGGCTGTATAATGCATTGCCCATTGAAAAATGCGTAATTGGAAGCACGTCAGTGGCGAGGTTTATGAAGCATTGACTGGAAATTTATATGTTATTCCCAGGATGGTTATGGTCATGTTTACATAGAGGGGAATAACTGATAGAGGAACAAATGATGAACTACCGAGGAGGATAAAGTTGTCTGGTAAATTATTTTATGTTAATTCCTCTTATGTTCGGTACAATGGCAGAGCGGTACGCAGTTTTAATTTATCGTATTCTCATACACTAAGTATAAACGGTGGTTATTTTTAGGGACAAGTGGTTTTGTAGGACAGATGAGCAAAAAGCTAGACGTATTTTTCTCGTATGTCTCCCCGTGTCTTTTCAAGCCATATACAAAATAATTACCTTTTTCAAAGGGGTGTACCGGTAAGCCAGTTGAAGGTCTCGGTCAGAAGACCAAAAACTCCAAAGGCGGATCATCACCTCGCTAAGACCCGCGTCAAGAAACACTTGTCCTGTTTCCTGACGCACCAACTCCAAGCCTGAGGGAGTGATTACCTCATCTTGTGTACATAGTTCTACTGTCTTGAAGTTATGGCCTAGAATCTGTATTGATAAAGCCACTGGATGGCGAAACGTCTACAATAAAGATACCCAGATGTTGCACATGTGTCTTAACTTTCATCTTGTTGGCATTGTATACGTTTCTTGCACAAATTTCATAATATTTTCCAAATCTTAGACGAACATCGGAAAAGATGGTGTCAGAGAGAGAATATTCCGGACACTAACTTTCTCCTACGATGAAAATCACATAAACACAAGATAAAGAATGCGATTTGTAAACGATGTATTTGAGAAATATCTGAGGAAAATTTCGAACATTCCACACTGAAACAAAGTCGAAAAGGTATGAATTTTGCTAGAAGATTTATAATTAAGATTTCACTCTGAGGTTATGGTAATTACTAATACCCTGACTGATCAGAAACAATGTTGGAATTAACGGGCGGAGGATCGAGTCTCGAGTGCACCTTTTAAAAAAAAGAACTTTGCAGATTGGTACCTATAGTCCAATAATAAATATTTAACAGACTCTTGAGAAATGTGATAATAACTTTCCCATTGTTGAATCCTCCATGTGTCTTCCTCACACTTCTGCTTTCTAACTTATAGTTGCTTCAACTCCAGACAGGTTGAGCTGGTCAGTACACGGAGGGTCAGGCTCTTTAACACTTTAAGATGCCTATCTTATCCTTCTTTATATTCTTCTTCTTATTATTATTATTATTATTATTTTATATTAGTATATATATACGTATATATATATATATATATATATATATATATATATATATATATATATATATATATATATATATATATATACACACACACTAATTGCATATTAATCCATATGTAACAATATTAATGATTATAATCATAACCATGATTTTTAAGGAGGTGAACCGGTAAGCCAGCGGAAGGTCTCGGTCAGATGACCAAAAACTCCAGCTGTGGGTCATCATATGACTAAGACCCGCGTCAGGAAACACCTGTCCTGTTTCCTGCCATATATTACACCTTCAACAGTACACTAAAAACGTGAACATTTAAGCTAATATGTATACCTGAGCGAAAAGCTAAATTCATTTTCTAGGGTTGATTTGTTAGGTTAAGTTGCAGACTGCAAGCGGGTCATTTAAGACTACACTTTATTTCACAAAAATCAAGAATACTTTAATATTTTGTATGTGGAATAAAGTGAACTTTCAGCGCGCACACACTGAGAGAGATATATACCTCTTGGTGTATATATCCTGTGCGTTACATAACGCTGCTCATTAAATGCGAGCATAGTGTTCGAATTAATGACAAGCGTATATCGTGTATTCAGTGGGCGGGGCAGAAAACGAGCCCTCAGATGGAAAAATACAGTAGTATTTCTGACAACGTTTCGCCCAGCAGTGCTATTCACTCGTGGCAAACTTAAGGATTCATGTTTACCATGTCGTATTTATACCATTTATTTCCAGCCCTCAGATGCGTTAATTTCAATAAATAAGGTTCACCACTTGCTTCACCCGGAGCCTCGGGGAGAAATAGTCAACAGGTGTTGCTAGCTGACGTTCCTCGTGACCTGTCAAGAACTGAGCTTGCGTAGAGAGATGTGAGATATTTAAAGTGTGTGAATACAGTTGAAGTGTGTTATTGAATAGTTGATAAAGTGATGCTGTTTACAGTATCCGAATCTCTACAGTGTAAATATTTGGAATCTTATGTTAATTTTTTTTTTGTGAACGCTATACTTACACTTGCATGGATTAAAAATAGTACAAGCACCGAGAATTGCAAAACTATCATTGTATATATTAACTGAGAGTTTACTTCACCCTCTTTTTTTTTTTTTAGGACTTGAAGGCTTCTTCACAGAATATTTACACCGTGAGGCGCCTGTTTATACAGAGACTTGACTTAAATCGTTACATTAGGGATTAAAGTATTCTTGACTGATGGTGATCAGATGATAAACAACCTTAATGACCCTCGTGTAGTCAGTAGGCTTTAAACCTCACAAGCCAATCGACCATAGTTAAGGCAAGAGGGCACCAAGTGGGAGCTGGTGACTTTGTGAATGCGAGTGTAAATAAAGGCTACGAAATGAGTGGTCGTACTTGGGATAGTGACAGACACAGAAATGTACTGTATAACATACTAACTCACGAACAAGCAACACACAGGATAACTGGAGGATTTACGAGGCATAGAGGCGAAAGAAGAGCCATTGGATCCTACGTAACAACTACAACAAAAATTAAAAAAAAACAGAAGAAAATTAACAAAATTGTGAGTACCATAATAACGTTTAAAATGTTCGTTTTGAATAGTTTTTTAATTTTCTGATATATAAAATATTTTTTTTATTACGGTAACAATAATTAATAATAATACACTTAATACAATCTAATGATTATATCTTTCATGTGTATGCACAGCGTATGTACACTTGATGAAGTGTACATCTCGATGAGCACCCTTAAGTTTACTTAAGTAACTTTAAAAGTATTCTTGACTGGTGACGAGCAGCCTTAATAAACCTTGGCGTAGTCGATAGACTTCAAACTTAATTGAAAAAACAACAATACTGATTCTTCCTCCGTAAGTCATGCGTGTCGTAAGAGGCGACTAAAATGCCGGGAGCAAGAGGCTAGTAACCCCTTCTCCTGTATATATTACTAAATTTAAAATGGAAAAATTTTGGGTTTTTTCTTTTTAGGTCACCCTGCCTGGGTGGGACACGGCCGGTTTGTTGAAAAAAAAATAATAATTACATTCAATGAGCCAGGTATAACTGCCAAGAGTAACAAGGAAAAAGTTTTATAAGCATTATGCAATTATACATCATGCAGTTTGTTTGTTTGCAAAAACATAATATATACACAGGAGTGAACTAAAGGATAAAATGTTTAAAATCGTTTCCCTTTATAATGTTTTAAAAATTTTAATGATTAAATACGTGCCTAGATAGGGTAGGGGGTCCCTTGATGTTCTGGTGAAGGGCTCTTGATCCAAAGAAATGGAGTTGCCCTTTCCTCGGATCAAATCTGATTACCTCCAATCCTCCAAACACTGTATGACCGTGCGGATTTGGCGCTTCCCCATTAATATAAATAATCATAATATGCTTAGATGTCCTTTATGTGCACATTAAATTTGTAATGTTTATCATATAATTTTGCAATGTTAATAAACCTCACGTAATGTTAATACACATCACGTAATGTTAATACACATCACGTAATGTTAATACACATCACGTAATGTTAATACACATCAGTGTTAGAAGCATGAGAAACGTTAATATCTTGTGCAAATGTTTCGCCAGTGGTTGGCGAAACATCTACAGAATAGATTCCCAGATGTTGCATAGGTGTCTACAGATGTTGCATAGGTGTGCACAAAGTGCACAAGCTGTATTTATAAGTGTGTAATAACTTGGAGTACAAGTACGTGTAACCACGTGTACACAGCTGGGTGTTCTCTCTTGCCCAGCTTGGCAAGAGAGGACACCCAGCTGGGCAAGGCAGAACACCCAGCTGGGCAAGGCAGAACACCCAGCTGGGCAAGGTAGAACACCCAGCTGGGCAAGGCAGGACACCCAGCTTTTCAAGGCAGAACACCCAGCTGGGCAAGGCAGGACACCCAGCTGGGCAAGGCAGAACACCCAGCTGGGCAAGGCAGAACACCCAGCTGGGCAAGGCAGAACACCCAGCTGGGCAGGCAGACACCAGCTGGGCAGGGAACACCCAGCTGGGCAAGGCAGACACCAGCTGGGCAGGAACACCCAGCTGGGCAAGGCAAACCCAGCTGGGCAGAGGACACCCAGCTGGGCAAGGACACCCAGCTGGGCAGGACACCCAGCTGGGCAAGGCAGAACACCCAGCTGGGCAAGGCAGAACACCCAGCTGGGCAAGGCAGAACACCCAGCTGGGCAAGGCAGAACACCCAGCTGGGCAAGGCAGAACACACACATAAACACTAAAAATAATCTATGATATAAAAGTCAGCAATTACTGAGGCTGACTTCATTCCTTTTATTCTGTTTGATAGAATGCATTAAAAACCAGCACCAGAACCCAGGGTTATTTTCAATCGGAAATTTAATAGAAATCTCACAGTGGAAATTGATTGGTCTATTGAGCTTCTAAATCGTCAGGTTAACTAGTTTTGCGATTTTGGGTCACACACACACACACACACACACACACATAGGACTGGCGAGACTTGGTACCTTTTTATTTATGTAGCTTTTATTTAATGGACTTTGGAATTTAATATATTCCAGCAACTTAAATTCTGAGAATTATACTGGTATTTTTTTTATGAGAAGAGAGGTTTGTATGCGTTTATTTGTATTCTCCTATTTGTTGTTGAAGGTTCGAGTCTCGGTTCCTGTTAGTAACTGCTGATTGGCCCTTTCAACGTCCTATTCTAACATCATCCGTTTCATCGGTGAATATATCTCTATAACTCACGAAATCATGATAACAAGATTGCAAACAAATCACGGAACGGGTTGGGTTGTGAACCCATGGCGAGTGCATTAACCACAGGTCAGTGGTTAACGCACTGGCCTGTGAGTTTTAGGTCTCGTCATGGGTTCATTCCCCACCAGTTCCATGATTTTCCTCTTTATAGTTTCTGCTTAAGTCCTCGCAGACTTATCTGCCTTTTAACTTGCTGCTTACCAGATTTTCTTCCTCCTAGCTTCGTGGGCAGTGATATACCTATTCTTGAAACTGTGCATGAAGCCTGCCTCAATTACTGTTTTGTCCAGGTCATCCCATTTCCTAACCACCGTGAGGCTGAATATATACTTGACATCCCAGTTATTCTGTCTTTACCTTTAAGCTGTGCTCTCTTGAACCGGTTCCCCACCTCTGGAACCATCCATCCTGCTCCATCCTATCAACTCCTCAATATTTAGAATGTCATTATCATGTCTCCCTGGTTCTCTCTTCTAGGGAGGTTTCGTAATGCAGCTGAGGGTTCTTGATTCAAGGGATTGGAACTGTTTTCCACTCCTTGCATAGAACCTCATTGCTTCCCATTCTCCAGACGCTGTATGACCTCTACGGGTTTAGCGCTCCTTTCCCATGAATGCCTTGTTCATTTATCCTCTGTGATAAATGATTTCAAACCGACAATTTGAAGATTGAGACACTTATGCAACATGTGAGAATCTTTATTAAGGAAACGTTTCGCCACACAGTGACTTCATCAGTCCAATACAAAGCAGAGAGGGGTAAAGAGAGGAGGAGCTTGAGGTAATCAGTCCCTCAGCCTGGAATTAATGAGTGATGGACTGAACACATTGATTCCAGGCTGAGGGACTGATTACCTCAACCTCCTCCTCTCCTTACCCCTCTCTGCTTTGTATTGGACTGATGAAGCCACTGTGTGGCGAAACGTTTCCTTAATAAAGATTCTCATATGCTTCATAAGTGTCTGAATCTTCATCCTCTAATATCCCCAGGTTTAGCTCTGGGGCTAATCTAGTTTCATACATCAGGTGAGGGTTCCATGGTGGCGCTGCATACTCCAAGATGGGCTCATACATATTTTTTAAACAGGGCTGTGCCTTACTCGTCGAGATTCCTTGAAATGTAATCTTAGACTCTGAAAACGAGCGTTTTGCTGAAGTGATTCGATTACCTCGAGTAGGGTAATCAAGGCATGGACCCTGGGTAGCTTTAAAAATTGTTGGGCAAATGTATGAGTGGGAGGGGCTGGGTGTGATTGGTGTCGTGGGTACGGGGAGTAAAGTTGGGTTGCTTTGGGAAGGGGTGGTTTCAATAAGGACCTGCTTTGTATGGGCCAGTAGCCCTTCCGCAGTGTTCCTCCGTTCTTATGTTCTTGATTATGTGCCTCTGGCGATATACATGGCGTAATCCCCATATCTATGTCATAATCATCTTGTAGGTATTTTGTAAAAATTTTAACGTACCTGTGTTCTTAAGAGATTTACAGCCTCCCGTATACACTCAATTTCCTATCTTCTTCCTCTTAACTAATTTTCACAACTTTATATATGCTGAGGTTTGTTGTTCTTGATTCGTCGGTACTCTCCCGGCCTGGGTCGTTTCCAGATGGTGACCCGGCCTTGGCTCCTTGTCGAGGGAGTGTCTGAGACCTGTGTCTCCCATGGGAGGAGGTACAAGTACCTCCTCATCTTTTGAAGCTGAGGTTGAATTCAGGTTGTCACTTGTCTGATCAATCTTGCAGTCTGTCCAGGTCCATTTATAGTCTTTCCTTCCCCACTTCCGAGTTTTTTTTTCCTCATTAGTGCCATAAATAAAAGGATGGTGGATGTCCTGGCACTGAAAAAATCGATGTATAAAAGTTATGCGATAGACTGAATTGGGAGGAGTTTAAGAAGTCAAGTGTATCCGAGAAATTACAAGCTAAAATATACATAGCGGTAATAAGAAAATCGAAGTGGTGTAGAGAAGAGAGTCTGAGGGATACCCATTGTTTATTTTGAATCTTTTGAACCAATGACAAATTGTTTTGAAAGACGCTAATACGAAATTCAGGGACTTATGGGTGGTTTCTTCTGAGGGAATGAGTGGAAAAATAAACACAAAAGCAGTATAATGTGATCCATTATGGACAACATTTCGCCCACACAGTGGGCTTTATCAAGTCACAAACAGATCAGATCTGTTTGTGACTTGATAAAGCCCACTGTGTGGGCGAAATGTTGTCAATAATGGATCACATTATACTGCTTTTGTGTTTATTTTTCCATTGTGTCGGTATTTTATACCATTTATTTCGAGAGGGAAAGGAGTGCCTGGCCAAGGAACTATAGCTTCCCGTACCTTCCTCAAATCAGATACGACTTCCTTTTATTCCCAAGGCGCTGTATGACCCCAACAGACTCAGCTCTTATGAAAATACGGAAATAATAATGAACACGAAATTCTACATACAGGCTTTCGACAGGGAGAAACCTGGAAGCCTCAAGACAAGAAACATACTAACGGTGGAAGCCGAGGCACCTACCTGGTCACCTCAGCTGATGTTGGATAAGACCAAATGAAAATAAAGATTATTTCCCCTCTTTTTCCCCACACCCATAAAAAAATTATTAAAAAATAATTATCATATGGGTTAAGAGACCAAGAGCTAGCGATATTGATCACTGTAGTTTAGGAGAAGAGGCCAAGAGCCACGTTCTTTGATGGCAACACTAATTCTTTAGTTGGTTTTCATGTTACAAATGACATAATTACCTTTTGAAGTACTGAATAAATTTACTTTGTATTGAAATCCACTAACACAATATCTGTACGAGAAAGCGGTCGAAACATATTTAATATAGGTTTAAGAGCAGGCATAATAAAGCCCATTAGGCCATGAATAGTGTGTGTAACCCTAAGAAATTAAAACGAGTTCATAAGCCAAGTCTCACTGTATTTAAATATGATCCAAGGCTCAAAATTTAAATATAAATATGATACAAGTAAACAATGTCACTTAAGATGAGGACCAAGAGCTAGAACCCTGGCACACTCGGACAGGTAATTACACAGTGGCTGAGATAGTGGAGGTTTCTAGTGTAACATTCTCGAGGTTGGCAACATAATCTCGCCAGACCTTATGAGTTAGATTGGATACTCCACATCAAAAAGCCTCGCCGCGGGTGTTCCACCAGGAACCTTTGATGATGTTGCTCATTCCTGGTTGATTTTCCAAAGGCAAGATGCATCCCAGCCTCGGCGAAATGTCTTAAGGTTTTTCAGAGTTTTGAGTTTGATTATTCTACCGTTCTGGTCCCCATGTGTAAACTGAGAGTCGTTGCTTCTTTGCTTTCACTTGACCATTAACCCTTTCCGAACGAATTCCTAACAAGAGTCGTCTGTGAAAGTCGTATATAAGTGTGTGTGTGTATATATATATATATATATATATATATATATATATATATATATATATATATATATATATATATATATAATGTATTATATTTGTTTACAGATTGGAGAGAAGGCTGAAAAATTATTCATGGGGAGGATACTGTTCTAATTTAATGGCCGGGAGATTTTAAAGCAATCTTGTAAGAATTTTCTTAAGATGGCGAGAGAAAAACTGAGGCAAAATAGGTAAATTGAGCTGCGGTCACAAGATGTCAGTGATGTAGTAAGCGACCCGTAGCTAGATTGGTAGCGCACTCGGCTCACACGCTGAGGTCCGGGGATCGATCCCCGGTAGATGATAATGTCCAATGTTCACCCATCAGTAAAATAGGTTCCTGGGAGTTAGTGGACTGTTGTGGGTCGCATCCTGGGACAAAATTGACCTAATTTGCGGGAAATACTCAGCATAACAATTGGCTTTCTATTTAGTAATGTCATTGATGTCAGCTAGGACTGTATACGATGGAAATAAATGGTATAAAATACCTGTATACCTTGTACATATAGTAAATATATTATTATTATTTACTGAAACAGTCGTGTGTATCCCCTGACTATACAGTATAAGGATATTGTGTTTGATGAAGACTTTGTCGTTGTTGATTTACTGTGCCGGAAATTGATTCCTCTTCCCCTCTACACCAAAGAAAAAAGAAAAGGATCCTCCCTTTTCTTTTGAAAAGCTTCCATAATATCGCTCACTGTTCCGCTGATCTACGTTTCGCTCAAAGAGAACATTATTGAAATGTATAATAATTTTTGGGGGGCGGAACGTTATGATGATAGGTAAAAGGACACACACCGCAACTAATGCCACAATAAAATGTCGAATTAGTTGCACGTGTCATTTTTACCTAACATATTCTTGGTAATTCTACCAACATTATTACGAACATTATGAATTGTAGTCAGTCCATCAATATTGATGGACTAACTACATCGACTCAAGGCTGATGGACTGATTACCTCAAACTCCTCCTGTTCTTCACGATTCTCCTTTGTATGGACTGATGAAGCCACTGTGGGGCGAAACGTTTCCTCAATAAAGATACCCAAATGTTGCATATGTGTCTAATTTATCAACTTGTCGGTTCTCTGAACCATTCATCTACATCTCTAGGAATACGTGTAATGAGTTGGCTATTATGTGTACATTTGTTATGTCAGATAGGATCTCCAAGATACGTGACATATTTGTTGATTTTCAAGAAAGGCGTTAGATGCAAGTGAAGGACTCTTAATACAGAGAGTTATAGCTATTATCTTGAAAATTAGACACGTGCAACATCTGGGTATCTTTATCGTAGACGTTTCGCCATCCAGTGGCTTTATCAATACAGATTCTAGGACAAAACTTGAAGACAGTCTACAATAAAGATACCCAGATGTTGCACATGTGTCTAATTTTCATCTTGTCTTTATTGTATTGTCTCTATTGTATTGACAACGTTTCGCCCACGCAGTGGGCTTTATCAAGTCACTTGTGACTTGGCGAAACGTTGTCAATAAAGGATCACATTATACTGCTTTAGTGTTTATATTTCCATTGTGTCGGGTAGCATTGTAAATCGGGTTGGGCAGGACCTGCCTAGTATGGGCCAACAGGCCTGCCGCAGTGTTCCTCCTTTCTTATGTTCTTATGTCGGTATTTTATACCATTTATTGCCATTGTATACCATTCATGAACAGCTATTGTCTTCCTTGGAACAGGCATAATTTATTTCTATTCTCTAGGCTCTGTGTGACCCCCTAAGCGAACACAATAAAAGTCTTTCATCGTGTGAATTTCAGCTGAAGAGACGTAAATATCTATTTCCGCCAGCGTGGAGACTTATCACAACATCCTTTGTAAACAAAACTCTTGAATTTCCGATAAGTGGGTTTTCTCGTATCTCTGTGTGAACGTGCTATTAGAATTACAATGCCCATACGGCTGCATCAATAAGCAAATACGCTCTGGTAAGGCCCGAGTGAGCAACCCTTCAAAGGTAGCGTAGGCAACAGTTGCCAGTACGCCTTTGATGCCGATTATTCGCCCAGGTCGATCTGGTTTGGCTGGACTTTGTGGGGCCAACATAGATAAGCGCCTTCACCAGAGCTGCCTGGGATGCGCAGGGTGGAGGAGGGTGTGGGGTTAGGATGGAGCGTGTGGAACAATCTTCCGTGTAGGGTGATAGAGTGGGAGGGGCTGGGTTTGATTGGTGTCGTGGGTACGGGAGTAAATTCTTGGGTAACTTTGGGTGGTGGTGGTTTTGATAAAAACCTGCCTTGTATGGGCCAGTAGGCCTTCTGCAGTGTTCCTCCATTCTTATGTTCTTATGTTAGGAAGGAGCGTGTGGGGTTAAGCCTTAGCGTGTGGGGATAGGAAGAAGCGTGTGGGCCTAGAAAAGAGCTTGTGGGGTTAGGAAGGAGTGTGTGGGGTTAGGGAAGAGCGTGTGGTGTTAGGAAAGAGCGTGTGGTGTTAGGAAAGAGCGTGTGGTGTTAGGAAAGAGCGTGTGGTGTTAGGAAAGAGCTTGTGGTGTTAGGAAAGAGCGTGTGGTGTTAGGAAAGAGCGTGTGGTGTTAGGAAAGAGCGTGTGGTGTTAGGAAAGAGCGTGTGGTGTTAGGAAAGAGCGTGTGGTGTTAGGAAAGAGCGTGTGGTGTTAGGAAAGAGCGTGCGGTGTTAGGAAAATACATGTGGGGTTAGGAAGGAGCGTGTGGGGTTAGAAATTAGTGTATGGGGTTAGGAATTAGTGTGTGGGGTTAGAAAAGAGTGTTTGGGGTTAGGAAAGAGTGTGTGGGTTAGGAAAGAGTGTGTGGGGTTAGGAAAGAGTGTGTGGGGTTAGGAAAGAGTGTGTGGGGTTAGGAAAGAGTGTGTGGGGTTAGGAAAGAGTGTGTGGGGTTAGGAAAGAGTGTGTGGGGTTAGGAAAGAGTGTGTGGGGTTAGGAAAGAGTGTGTGGGGTTAGGAAAGAGTGTGTGGGGTTAGGAAAGAGTGTGTGGGTTAGGAAAGAGAGTGTGTGGGTTAGGAAAAGAGTGTGTGGGGTTAGGAAAGAGAGTGTGTGGGTTAGGAAAGAGTGTGTGGGGTTAGGAAAGAGAGTGTGTGGGGTTAGGAAAGAGAGTGTGTGGGTTAGGAAAGAGTGTGTGGGGTTAGGAAAGAGAGTGTGTGGGGTTAGGAAAGAGAGTGTGTGGGGTTAGGAAAGAGAGTGTGTGGGGTTAGGAAAGAGAGTGTGGGGTTAGGAAAGAGAGTGTGTGGGGTTAGGAAAGAGTGTGTGTGGGGTTAGGAAAGAGTGTGTGTGGGGTTAGGAAAGAGTGTGTGTGGGGTTAGGAAAGAGTGTGTGTGGGGTTAGGAAAGAGTGTGTGTGGGGTTAGGAAAGAGTGTGTGTGGGGTTAGGAAAGAGTGTGTGTGGGGTTAGGAAAGAGTGTGTGTGGTGTTAGGAAAGAGTGTGTGTGGTGTTAGGAAAGAGGTGTGTGGTGTTAGGAAAGAGTGTGTGTGGGTTAGGAAAGGGGTGTGGTGGGGTTAGGAAAGAGTGTGTGTGGGGTTAGGAAAGAGTGTGTGTGGGGTTAGGAAAGAGTGTGTGGGGTTAGGAAGGAGTGTGTGGGATTAGGAAGGAGCGTGTGGGGTTCGGAAAGACTAACTCTGAATTTGGGAGGGTGGGTGAGATACCTGATAATAAATATATAAAAGATACTTGAGGTCCTGGTGGCAAATCCACTCCTTACCATTACACAGTATTGGGGTGAAAAATCGGAGAGGGACTGTAAAATGGATTCAGTAAGAAACAGTGGCACTATACGAACACTGTAAAAGAACACCATGTCAACTCGCGTGGTCCAAGACCATTCAACCTGCTACCAGCAGATATGGGACGTAGATGAATGGTTCAGAGAACCGACAAGTTGATAAATTAGACACATATGCAACACTTGGGTATCTTTATTGAGGAAACGTTTCACAACACAGTGGCTGACAACATCGACTCAAGGTTGAGGGACTGATTACCTCAAACTCCTCCTCTTCTTCACGATTCTCCTTTGTATGGACTGATGAATCCACTGTGTGGCGAAACGTTTCCTCAATAAAGATACCCAAGTGTTGCATATGTGTCTAATTTATCAGATATGGGACACATTGCCGGAACATATATAGAAGTTTTTCAAGAGGAAACTGATTCATTGGATCAATCAGACTGCGATGGCTATGAGGGGAAAAGCAAACCAGGTTGAACAGGCAGTCGACAGAAAACTCTCGAAACCAATCACAGGTACATAACGGGGCAAACAGGCTGGTGGATTGAGCATTATACCGGGGAGTGAGGTGGATGTCTACCATTACGTTAAACCTCAGGAAAGTATGCTTCAAAATGTTCAATATATAAATTAGACAAGGGCGCATGAAATAGTCTATTGGAGACAAAGTATGAAGACAAACACACAAGTTGGGGAACAAGCTTTTATTGGTCCTATTAAAAGTTTGTTTGTGTCTTTGTTCTCACCCAAATTAGGCAGGACGCGTGAAAGAGAATTTAACATACTGAACCCCCTTTGATTGAGGCGATAACAAAAGTATTCTTAAATGAAAAGTATTTGGCTGATAGGAATAAAACTTGCTGGAATAATGCTAGGGAAGGGCTCTTTATCCAGGGATGTAGAGCTACCCTCTTGGCTCGAACTTGAGCACCTCCCATCCCCAATGTGTTGTATGGCTTGTATACTGACTCTGTATACCGACGTACTGTCAGTATATTTTACTGTTCTATTAGTATGGAGTGCAAAGGTTTAGCATCCCCCAATGAATTGACTAATAATAACAAAAATCATTTGTAACTGGTGTTTATATTTCATGAACAAAAACAGCCATTTTTATTACATTAGAAAGCTGCTTAACTCCAGAGCTGTTGAGACATGTCTCAGTGCCTCACTTGAGAGTCTGTCTCTGGCATTAACCTGGTAGGTTGGTGCCAGAGACAAGGACCGGGCTGCGGGGGCGTTGACCCCCGGAACACCCTCCAGGTAACCTAACTCAACCTAACTGAACCGTCTTCGGGAACAACAACAATGTAGCGATCCACTGTTTTATAAATTTTGTGAAAACCTAACTGGAGTCATACACACACAACCCGCACATATAAAAGAGAGGAGCTTACGACGACGTTTCGGCCCGACTTGGACCATTTACAAAGTCACACTAACACACAGAGACAGAGGAAGGGTATTTATAGGCAGGCAGACAGGGAGGGTACAAGAGAGTGGGAAATGTAGGAGTAGTGGTAGTAGTACCCTCCCTGTCTGCCTGCCTATAAATACCCTTCCTCTGTCTCTGTGTGTTAGTGTGACTTGTAAATGGTCCAAGTCGGCCGAAACGTCGTCTAAGCTCCTCTTTTATATGTGCGGGTTGTGTGTGTATTGTTCCAGTCACGGTATTGTGCCTTTTTGTTATTTATGGACCCCGCAGGTAAGCGTCTTATTCTTTCTAACTTTTTAATGTTCTTCCTTCGTTTAAACCCGTCTTTCGTTCTTATGAGGCTGCTCTTATTGCCACCAGGCGTCGTAAGAATCAGCTTCGCTTTCTACGTGACTGTCTTGCTGAGCAGGTTCTGCCCCTTCCTTTTCCCATTTCCTGAAACCCAACCCTCTGGGCACTCCCTTTCCTGATCATGCCCGTCTCCTACTCCAACAACTCATTATTTCTACTAAGTCTCAGGTTGAAGATGCCTTCTTTACTCTCCGTCAGCGTCAACATGCTCTCTTTGCTTCTCTTCCACAAGATCTCTGTAACCTTCTCACTACCGTCGCTTTTGACACTGCTCGCCTGAATTCACAAATGCATTCCTCTAAACTACAGAACAAACTTCAACGTCTCATCTCAGATAGTCCTTGGTCTAAATTCTCCCTTACCGACTGTGTTACTAATCTGTCTTCTGTCACACTCTCCCAACATGAGCTTGAACTGCTTGGTTTTGGTCTTTCCTTTGCCACTTCACCTGCCCCTCGCGCTGGTATTGATATGATTAGCTCTTTTGACTCTTTTCGTCAGTCTCGCTCTCGTAATAATAATCTTCCTGATTTATCCACTTTTCGTGGCGCTCTCCTTCCTGCTCTTGATAGCCTGTTTTCTAAAAACCATCACCTTCCTCGCCGTTATCAACTTGCCCTTTCTGCCCTTAAATCCAACGCTAACATTGTCATACTCTCTTCTGATAAAGGTAATTCGGTTGTTATCCTTGATCATGAGGATTACCTCCATAAAGCCGATGTCTTGCTCTCTGACTCACGTACCTACCTCCTCTCGTTTCCAACCCTCTTGATCGTATCAAGAGAACTTTCAACAAGAAACTTAAGACTCTCTCCGACCTCTGCCCTTCTGACTTTAACCTTGTTCATCGTTTTCGTGTCATCTGTCCCTCTCTGCCCTATTTCTATGGCCTTCCCAAACTCACAAACCTGATATTCCTCTACGTCCCATCATATCTTCTAGAGGTTCTGTCTCTTATTCTCTTGCGTCCTGGCTAGCCAAAACCCTCACTCCTTTTCTTGGTACTTTTTCTCCTGCCCACCTTCGTCACTCTCAAGACTTCATCGAACGTGTTCGCTCTCTCCCGACCTGTAAGATGCTTAGTCTTGATGTCGAGTCCCTCTTCACTAATGTCCCTCTGGATGATGTCCTTAATTTTCTCGGAGAGAAGGCCAATGAAGGGTTACTTCATCTCCCTATACCTACTGATGTCTTTCTTGATCTTATCCGACTTTGCGTGGACTCTAACTCCTTTTCCTTTCAAGGTAAATATTATTCTCAAACCTTTGGTGTCGCTATGGGCTCTCCTCTATCTCCTGTTCTTGCTAATCTTTATATGGAATACTTCGAGACTGTTCTTCTTCCCACTATTGATGTACGTCCTTCACTCTGGCTCCGCTATGTAGATGACATCTTTGCTCTTTGGCCTCATGACTTAAGTCTCTTCCAACCTTTTCTTGATGCTCTTAATAATCTTGCCCCTTCCATTAAGTTTAAAGCTGATTGGGAATCTAATTCTTTGCTTCCTTTCCTTGATGTTCATGTCCACCGTTCAGTTACAGGTTTTGCCTTCTCCGTGTACCGCAAGCCTATGCACAGTGGCATGTACATTCATTACTTCTCTTATCATGCCTCCTCTGTCAAGAAGAGTGTTCTTATCTCCCTCTTTCTCCGTGCTCTCCGCATCTGTGATCCTCAGTTTCTTGAAGCAGAAATTTCCACTCTTCATAATTCTTTTTCCCGCCTGGGCTACCCTTCCCATTTCATAGACTCTGCTTTCTCTCGTGCTAAACGGACTTTCTTCTCTCCTAAACCCTCTACTCCTGAGAACTCTCCAGTCCTCTGCCTTCCCTACATCTCTGGTCTCTCTAATCTCAGCAACTCTCTCCGTTCCTTAGACATCAAACTTACCTTTCGCCAAACTAACACTCTTCGCACTAATCTAGTTCATACCTCCCTACCTCCACAGATTCTCCTGGTGTCTACTCTATTTCTTGCTCCTCCTGTCCTCTTCAGTACTTCGGAGAAACTGGCCGATCTCTTTCTGACAGACTCAGGGAGCACAAAAATAGTGTTAGGCTTGCCGACACTAATAATGCTCTTTTCTGTCATGTCAGAGATCACAGTCATCCCATTGATTGGTCTTCTGCTAAAACTGTCTACCCTACGTCTAACTTTCATAGTCGCCGCCTGGTTGAATCCTCCCTTATACACAACTTTCCCTGTATGAATCTTAGCCCTGGCTTTGTCTCTGTTGATGCTTTCCTCTCTCATTACATTGTTAAATGCTCTAAACTTCAGAACACCCGTGACTTAACCTGATTCCTTCCCTGTCTTATCTTCCCCCTTCTCCTTTTTTCTCCTTGGGTTTTCCTTTCTTTTGCCTTGTATTTTCCTTCATTTTTTCGCTTTTCTTCCCTCTCGTACCCCCCTTGCGGGCCGCTAGCCTCATAGCAGTGCTCCTTCCCATTGACTGTCTACTCTACTACCTTTACTACTACCTTTACTACTACCACTACTACCACTACTCCTACATTTCCCCACTCTCTTGTACCCTCCCCTGTCTGCCTGCCTATAAATACCCTTCCTCTGTCTCTGTGTGTTAGTGTGACTTTGTAAATGGTCCAAGTCGGGCCGAAACGTCGTCGTAAGCTCCTCTCTTTTATATGTGCGGGTTGTGTGTGTATTGTTCCAGTCACGGTATTGTGCCTTTTTTGTTATTTATAACTGGAGTCGCGAGTGTCAGGAGACACTTGTACTGCTTCCTGACCAACCACTCTTACTATTTTTTTTTTAACGATGGTGCTCCGGAATCTCTTGCCTCGTAGGCGATGGTTCTGGCAAACATGACAGCTTCCATCAGGGAGATGAATGTATCTGCTCTGGAGGCCGATTACTGATAATTCAGAAAAAAATAATATAGGTTTAGCGTTTTCCCGTGATTATAAAACTTACTAATTTTCTTCGCTCTCGTCTCTTCTCGCTCTCTCTGCTCTCTTCGCTTCTCTCTCGCTCTCTCTCTCGCTCTCTCTTCGTTTCTCTCGTCTCTCTTCCTCTCTCTCTCTCGCTCTCTCTTCGCTCTCTCTCTCGCTTCTCTCTTCTCTCTTCGCTCTCTCTCTCGTCTTCTCTCTCTTCTCTCGCTCTCTTCGCTTCTTCGCTTCGCTCTCTCGCCTCGCTCTCTCTCTCGCTCTCTCCTCGCTCTCTCTCTCGCTCTCTCTCTCTCTCTCGCTCTCTCTCTCTCTCTCTCTCTCTCTCTCTCTCTCTCTCTCTCTCTCTCTCGCCATTCTTTTACCTTTCGACATAGGCGAAATTGTTGAGCTGGAAATTGTCCAGATAACCTTCACAGCTCATATACACTCAATCATGCACCTAAATTACTGGGGGCGCTTTAGAACTAGGAGTCTTTAGGACTGTACTTCTTAGAACATTTGAAGAGAAAGACGCCTCGTGTTCAGTCGATCAGTATTAAAATAATGTTGGACTGAACACATCGACTCAAAGAACTGATAGCCTCGAACTCCTCCCCATTTTTCTCCTTTCCCCGCATTGCACTGAAGAAGCCACTGGTTGGAGAAACTTCCAGGATAAAGATACTCAAATGTTGCACAAGCGCTTCGTTTGATTATAATAATAATAATGCACAAGTGTCTCATTTATCAACTTGTTGGTTTTTCTAAACCATTTATTCACATCCAGGTAAATAATCTTTTGCCAGTGTCCTCGCTGGAAACTAAATCATAATTTCCTCTACTTTTAAAGTTCTCTTACGATTTTTTTTCCTTTTCACCAACAAATGAGGAGCAGATGGAGTCTCCTCCTAGCCAGTTAAGCGGGGCTCAGAAAACCTGCGTCAGAACCTAAGGTGAAAAGACGTGGTATTTTTTCCCAAGCGGCAGGTTCCAAAGGCGCTTTTCTTCAAAAGCTTATCTGGATGCAGATTGTGATACAGAAGTCTGTTTCTCCCACTCACTCCCTGGAGGCTGTGTATGAAAACATGGAGTTACGAGACTGCAAGGGACAGTGCCACAACTAACTCAGATTTTATATGAAGCTGAATGACTTTTTTCTGGACCATCGTAAAGTCGCAATTAGCTAGTGTTCCAGGATGGACCGAAACGTCATCTAATTGTTTAACTGTAAAATGTTCCATCCACGGTATTCTGATTAATATTTTTGGTTGAAGAAGATACTGCTGACTGGAATGGTAACAGACGCTTGTAGCACAACGAACTTTTGTTGGGGCTACGCTTAAAGATAAAGATTTTATTTCTTTGTAAAGGTTACAATGTGTAATTACAATTTTGGTTTTCCTAAGTGCAAAGAAAGCCTTTCGGGGCATTTCGCTGTAAGAAGAGTACATTAAAGTGAAACCGGTTTCCAGTTAAAGCTTGTTCTACTACATGTCTATTTTTTTCATTTTTATTCTCGATAAACTGTGAATTTGCTGCTCATTGGCGTCGCCAGGTAAAAGATGGAGGAGCCAGCCTCCCTTAATCTCTCTTAGCCTCTCTAAATCCCACCCGAATAAAAATAATAAATAATAATTCACCTTCGAGGTAAGACCCCTTGCTGGCGCCTCCAACCCGATTTCCACCTCCCTAAGACCCTTCTATAATGAAAATTCTGCAAACGCCATTGTACAGTTGCTGATCTGACATGAAAGCAGCTTTGCCTCGCCTGACCAGTCTATCGTGGACTAAGCTGTACTATGTTCATTGTAAAATTTTATAATGTTTGCCTTGAAGGACATTGATTGTAGTGACTTGTAAACATGTACTTTCACCTCTCGGCGTCACAAGAAAAGCTTGTTACGATACCATTAGAAAGTCTGTCACTTTTATATCATGAGTTTAATCAACAACTTTGCACAAACTTGACCAAAAACACTTTTACAAGAATAAAAGTCTATACCTTGGCTACAATAACTCGCAAGAGAGACCTTTTGGCTACGTGTCGATTGTCGTTTTCTGGAATATCGCTGAGCGACTTTATAATAACCCTAGACGGACCGAAACGTCGTCTTCAGTTTCCAAACTCAAATAATTGGGATCCCTTTTACTTGCCATAACTATTGGAGAATGCATCAATGAGTACCTCGTAGAGTCGGGAACCTGAAATCAGCTAACCCCGTAATCTAAGTAATATTTTTCCTCTATTATGTCTACGGAATTGCGATCCTGCGTGTTGTTTGTGTGTTTTATATCCTCGGGCGGAATACTAGATGAGGCTGGAGTCTCCAGACAGGCAATAAAGCAAGCAGATGTGCGCTGTCACCAACATAAAGGGGTAGCGCAGGAACAAGGCAGCTTTAACTTTTGGGTTATTGACGTCACGGTTGCTTTATAACTACGCAAGACGCGATGTCACCTGCAACGGAGGCATATAAAGGACCGTGTAGTGTATAAGTTTTTGCAAGGAGTGTGTGATAAGGTAGCAGAACTCAGACTATCGCGCTAGTAAATCAATAGGCTAGTATGGAAGAGAAATTAATAGGCTAGTGTGGAAGAGAAATTAATAGGCTAGTGTGGAAGAGAAATTAATAGGCTAGTGTGGAAGAGAAATTAATAGGCTAGTGTGGAAGAGAAATTAATAGGCTAGTGTGGAAGAGAAATTAATAGGCTAGTGTGGAAGAGAAATTAATAGGCTAGTGTGGAAGAGAAATTAATAGGCTAGTGTGGAAGAGAAATTAATAGGCTAGTGTGGAAGAGAAATTAATAGGCTAGTGTGGAAGAGAAATTAATAGGCTAGTGTGGAAGAGAAATTAATAGGCTAGTGTGGAAGAGAAATTAATAGGCTAGTGTGGAAGAGAAATTAATAGGCTAGTGTGGAAGAGAAATTAATAGGCTAGTGTGGAAGAGAAATTAATAGGCTAGTGTGGAAGAGAAATTAATAGGCTAGTGTGGAAGAGAAATTAATAGGCTAGTGTGGAAGAGAAATTAATAGGCTAGTGTGGAAGAGAAATTAATAGGCTAGTGTGGAAGAGAAATTAATAGGCTAGTGTGGAAGAGAAATTAATAGGCTAGTGTGGAA
Source organism: Cherax destructor (assembly GCA_009830355.1). Lineage (NCBI taxonomy): Eukaryota > Metazoa > Arthropoda > Malacostraca > Decapoda > Parastacidae > Cherax > Cherax destructor. The sequence goes on along the minus strand of WNWK01005799.1, from coordinate 35,939 downwards.
GAGAAATTAATAGGCTAGTGTGGAAGAGAAACGGAACTGGAAAAAGTAGGAGATAGTGATGGATTATTATTATTTATAAGGAAGCTCGAAACAAGTAAGGGTCATACAACACCTGTGGAATGGTAAGGAATCAGGTTTGATTCATGGAAAAGGGAAGAGAGTTCCAGTTAACCGGATGAAGAGGCCTTCACAGATATCAAGGCAGCTTCCTCTCCCTTGAAGGAAGGGAGAGAGAGATATTAAAATAAATATTTTACACATTCATTTAAAGCGGCGATTTTTTTTTTTATGAAAGGAATTGGGTCTACCCTCCCTTTCTTGAGCCAAAATTTATGAGCTCCCATTTCCAGCCACAAACTATTGTGAAAAAAATTAGTGAACTTCCAAGCGCTTTCGTAATTTATCACATTTTCAAGAAACTATCAGTTCCTTGATAATGTGAGAATTTCACTGTTTTTTATATTTCATAGTGGTTGTTTTGCATATTGTGATATCACCTGTTTACTGTGATCTTACTGCGCGCATATATATATATATATATATATATATAGAGAGAGAGAGAGAGGTACCACCTCTAGAACATGCTGGAGACCCTCATCCTCAGAGAAGACAATAAACGTACCTCAGGGAAAACTCGAGGTTCTCCCCGGAGCTGTTAGAATATTTAGTTCTCCTACCACTCTCTATATATATTGAATGAGTGCTTTATTAATAGACAGAATACATTGGCAGAAAATACAAAACATGAACATGAATACATTGGTACAATATATCAAAGATTATGAATCTCTTCCAGCTCCTCCGAAGCCGGACGCGAGCCCAGTACGCAGCATGCATATTCCCTCTGGATGGCCACGCTGAGGCGCTGGAACATGAAAGTGGCTGCCCTTGGGTCCCTGGTGGTGTCGATGAGTCTGGAACCCAGTTCTTTAAGGAAACGTGTTGCATTTTTTCCCCACGCTCCCAAGGTCTCTGATCCCACTGGGACAAATTGATACTGTTGGCTTATGTCCCTGTACTTGCCGATCTTGTACTCCTCCCTGTGGTCAGCAGCTCCTCCCTGTCGCCCAACACTGTGATGGATGTAGGTGTCAGCCAGTGTCGACACACAGGTATAATCCCATGCTAAGAGCTTGCCATTCTTCCAAGGATAGATGGTGATCCCGTCGGGGCGGTTTGCTGGGTTGTGGGCGTTGTTGGCTGCTAGTGATCGAGGCTCTCTCTCGGCTGGGCATCCTGCTGTAGCAAGGGTTCTCTTTATGATGTCGTTGACCTCATTGTGTCTTGCATGCCAACCCTTGGTTTTAGAACAGTTAAGACCATGTAGACCATATTGGTCGGCTTGCGCATCGCTGCAAATACACGTATATTCCGTGTGAATAGCGGCAGCAAGGCGCAGAGCCACTGCAATACGAAGGGTCTTAGGGTCCAGGCGTGTTCCCATGGCCGAAATGGGAACTGTTTGGAGGAAGTCCCCGGAGTGATGTGCACTCACAGCTAGGAGACGGGCAGTCTCCCTGTCTGATGTTACAGCCCTAAGCATATTGGCAAGTATCTTTTCAGTGATGGGGCCGTCCCAGCTTGACTGTTTGTAGGCCAGTTCTTCACTAGGTTTTGGTGTTGGAGCAGCAAGAGTCTCCCATTCAGTAATGGCACTGGTGTAGCTAGGGTCCTGTATTCCTGCTGAATCACTGAGGTTGTCTGGAAGAATTTGTTTTATTAGCTCATTTGATGCTATGGAAGAGGATAGGAAAGCTGGTAGGGCAATCTGGGAGGATTTGCGTACTTCCAGCCCCCCAAGCCTGACTGGAAGTGAGGCTTGCAACCACTGTCCATCTTCGAGGGAAAGATTCAATACACTCTCTAGCATATGTGAAACTTGCGATTTTAGCTTAAATAGCAAGGCTCTTCTTGCCGAATAAGGCAAGCGAAAATTTGTGTATGCAATAATTTCGCAAAAAATCATTCTGAACCTAACGAAAAAAATATATTTAATTGTGTTTGTTTATTATTAAATTATTGTAGACTTATCTACTATATATTTAGTTGGATTAGGCTAAATTAAATTGCGCTTGTTATAATAAAGTTAGGTAAGTTTTCTAAGGTTCTTTTGGTACAAAATTATTAATTTTTACATTATTTTTTTTATTAACACATCGGCCGATTCCCACCAAGGCAGGGTGGCCCGAAAAAGAAAAACTTTCATCATCATTCACTCCATCACTGTCTTGCCAGAAGGGTGCTTTACACTACAGTTATAAAACTGCAACATTAACACCCCTCCTTCAGAGTGCCGGCACTGTACTTCCCATCTCCAGAACTCAAGTCCGGCCTGCCGGTTTCCCTGAATCCCTTCATAAATGTTACTTTGCTCACACTCCAACAGCACGTCAAGTATTAAAAACCATATGCCTCCATTCACTCCTATCAAATACGCTCACACATGCTTGCTGGAAGTCCAAGCCCCTCGCACACAAAACTTCCTTTACCCCCTCCCTCCAACCTTTCCTAGGCCGACCCCTACCCCGCCTTCCCTCCACTACAGATTTATACACTCTCGAAGTCACTCTGTCTCGTTCCATTCGCTCTACATGTCCAAACCACCTCAACAACCCCTCCTCAGCTCTCTGGACAATCGTTTTGGTAATCCCGCACCTCCTCCTAATTTCCAAACTCCGAATTCTCTGCATTATATTCACACCACACATTAACATAAATGAAAAAAAAATATATCTTTAATCGTATAAGAGAAAATTTTAGAAAGGACTTAATTTCAAACGAGTTCTTCCTAAATGACCAATTTTACCTATTCGGCACGACATGTATATAAATATAATACAACTGTGTGTATGTGTGCGTGTGTATGTTTTCTGGTGAACATATTTCAGTATGCAGTGAAAATTAGGACACCAGAGCATTTGTTTACCAGCAGCTCAGGTACGACTCTCATTAAAGGATGTAAACATTAGTGGTGTCTTATGAACTGAAATAAGAGTAAATAACGTCAGCTATGTGTTGAGTGCGCTCATTGGAGGCATCAGCTAGAAAATATCATTCATTATTTGAGTAAATGCATTTCATACACGATGTATTTGTGTAAATGCATTTCATACACGATGTATTTGTGTAAATGCATTTCATACACGATGTATTTGGGTGATCTTTTAGTCTGCAATTCGCGTCTCTGTGAAAATGTTGTAAAATTAATGGTAAAATTTAAGAATAAAAAGAGATACCGTTTATTGGACTATAAAAATAATCCGCACATAACAAAATGGAACTTAATGACGACGTTTCGGTCCAACTTGTACCATTAACTAAGACCATATTCCTATGTGCGGATTGTATATAATGGTAAATTAACCGACAATGTTCAGTAAATGGACTTAAAAACAACTAATAAGGCGTTTATTATGGCTAACTTTTGCTTATTAGTAAGTTTATCAAACTACAATAAACAGAAGGGAATATCAAGGGCGAAGAGCGAGATGCTGGAGGCGGATCAAAAAAAAAATGACGTAGTTTTAGTAGTAGTGTTTAGTGCGTTGTCGCAGCAGTGTAGTGCGTTGTCGTAGCAGTGTGTAGTGCGTTGTCGCAGCAGTGTAGTGCGTTGTCGTAGCAGTGTGTAGTGCGTTGTCGTAGCAGTGTGTAGTGCGTTGTCGCAGCAGTGTAGTGCGTTGTCGTAGCAGTGTGTAGTGCGTTGTCGTAGCAGTGTGTAGTGCGTTGTCGTAGCAGTAGTGTTTTATTGTGAGGAGACATCAGGATTTGAAGTTTAATCGAGGATTCATGCTAAAATTTCAGAGATGCCGAAGTTGCCTTTGTTCTGCGTAACTTTCTCTGAGAGATTAATTTCGCTTCTAGGCTTGTTCTCTGGAGGGTATCTTGCTTCTTAATCGCTAATTGGGCGTTGCTAAATTTTATCAATGGCTGGTGGACTGTGTTGTACACACATGCATGTGTCCCTAGGACAGGTCCTAAGACAGGTTAGTCTTAGGAATACTTTTGAACAAACGCTGTGGTGTGTTAGTTCAGAAGGTCCCTTAGAAATCTAGCTGTTTTCCTGATTTATACCTTGTCATAGCCTCATCTTGTTATATTTTCTTTTCTTATTATCCTCTCATTCGTCTTTGTGGTCCCTTTTTTCATTTCCTAAGTCATATTTATCAGTTTATTTCCGATAGAACATAGTCACTCTTTCCAAGTGGATTATTGAAAATTTATTATTATTTCTAATAGGGATTGTGTGTTGCGTTCTGATCTTCATGTTGCTGCAATTATACGGAATGCCGATACACGAAATAAAGCAGTCAATACATTTAGGAATTCTACTGACTATTTGTAGTTTAAGCCTAATAAGCTGCCTAGCTCTGATGGTTGATGTACGTGTGTATGTATGTGTGTGTGTGAGCTCATTATCTTGGAATCCTTGTACACTGCCTGGATGAAGCCTTCCCAATAACTCATCTCCTCCGCTCCAGACATAATTATTAATGTGACTGAGGCAACTGTGCTGTGTTCAAACAGTGTTTAACAACCATGTGTCGAGTCGGTTTTAGGGTTTGTGTTTAGAATGAAAAGGGTTGAATAAGATTTAGCGTTTGGAGTTGCGCTGCTTATTAATTGACCCTTTGTACCTCCAATTCAGGTGGTGTTTATTTTGTCAGGAGCAATGTGAAAATTTTCTCTCGGGTGGGTCTCGGTAGAGGTGTGTACATCAGGAGACGGGACAAATTTCTCTCAAGACGTTTCGCCATCAAGTGGCTTTATTAATATAATACAAAGGCATAATGTGAAGACTGAAGAAGTATATACAAAAGACGAGGTAATCAGTCCCTCAGCCTGAGGGACTGATTACCTCAAACTCCTCCTCATCTTCCACCTTTCTCTGCGCACTGAGCTGAAGAAGCCACTGCATGCCGAAACGTTTCCAGAATAAATATACCCAAATGTTGCACAAGTCTTGTTTATAAACTTGTTGGTTTTGTAAAGTAATTATTCACATACATTCATACACAAGTGAAGACTGTTCCATGAAGCTTAAGGTCATGTCAATGCGTCTCTCCTTCATCTTTCTGGTCAACCACTTCACAAATAAAGGAATATTTTTCCTTCTTTTCAAGTTTTCTGGTATCATCTTTATCTCAGTTCATCTTAAGCCGGATCTTGTAGCCTCGGCTGACACGAACTCACCCGTTCGTATGATACTTATTTTGACGTCTATTTTATCATCTTCAGCCTCATATTCTGACTTCCTAAATGGATTATCAGTATTTTCTACTTTCAATGGACCTGCAGAATTATTTTTAATAGTAAAATTATTAACGTAATTATTTACCTGTTGCCAAGTGCCAGAAAAAAATTTAATTGACTTATCGAAGCCAGAGAGCCTGGTTTACATGGCCCTCAGTAATGCTCTTCCAGACATATGCTGCGACACCAGTAAATTATATCGTTAAAAATAACTATATTCCGTATTGGAAACCTTTCAAAAGTAAAATTTATTTTCTCGCCTTCCTCTCCTGAGTCTGCATGTGTTCGAACACTTGGCTTAGCCTCAGCTCGAACGATTTTGGGTTATTGATGATCGAACGCTTCCTTCAGCATGTGTTCGAACAGTTGGCTTAGCATCAGCTCGAACGATTTTGGTTTATTGATGATCGAGCGCTTGGGTCAGCATGCGTTCGAACTATTGAATGTGCATGTGCTTGAATGACGGGATTTACGGGTATTCGAACGCTTGTGGGAGCATTCGATCATACCGCTACAGCGTTGTCATGTAAACAACACCCAATAATTATTTCATGGGGAAAAAAATGAATTTGCCTCCTCCTAATTAGCACAAAGCGCGTTTTACATTTTACCACGAAAACACGCTAGTGTAGAAAGAACAAAAAATGTCACTCGTATGATTTGAAATCCCTTGGAAAAATAAACTCAAAGTGGGTTTTATCAAGTCACAAAGAGATGTACCTTGATAAAGCCCATTGTTTGGGCGAAACGTAGTCAATAAAGGATCGCAAGTTCCTACATTTGTATTTATTTTTCCATCGTGTCGACATTTATACCATTTATCTCCAAAGATTCCTTAATGGAGATGAGTTGTATATAATACCGATACAATGGGGAAAAAAAGGCATACACGGAAATATGCGATTCTTTTATTAATAAAGGGTGACATTATACTGCATTTGGTAATTTGATGCTGGTAAAGGGACTTTTATCTACTGAAGCTGCCATTTCCTTCCTTGAATCAAACCTGGTTGCCTCCCATTACCCAGATGCTGTACGATTCATCCACGCTTAGCGGATGAGTCTAGTAATATGGTTGAATGGATGATAATGTGGTTGTATGGATGGTATACAGTACCGAGAAGATGAAGAATTAGACACATGTTCAACATCTGTATTGATAAAGCCACTGGTTGCCGAAACATTGTAGGAATTAAGTGACACTGTAAAGGACGTATACAACTCACAGAATTTCTCCCCCTTAATTACACAACATTATCATAATGAGAAAACTTGACTCTAAGCAGGAACAGTTAAAGAAAGTTCAAAGAGTAATTAAACCAATAATTAAAATGCTTGTTTACTCCAAGTCTGTTTTATTATTGTCTTAATTTTATACCCCCAGGTTTTCCATAATCCCACCAGGTTAATCATCTCCAAGTTTATTCTGCAAATTAACAAAGGTTAGAATATAAGGCAGAGAATAACGTGGCTGGAACAATACACAAATAACACACACATAGGAGGAACTTGTTACGACGTTTCGGTCAGACTTGGAGCTTTAAATAGTTTATAAGTTTCTCCTATGTGTGGGTTATTTGTGTAACAAAGGTTAGGAATATTAGGAATGCATAAAAATTAGTGTGGTTTATATGTGGTTTATATTGTAAATTTAGCAGATTTTAACATTATGGGGTAACAGGCACAAGCACTAGAATAATATAGACAAACATGAGTAAGGGTGTGATTAAAATTATTTGTATATATATATATATATATATATATATATATATATATATATATATATATATATATATATATATATATATATATATATATTCTTCTTCTTTCAACACGTCGGCCGTTTCCCACCAAGGCGGGGTGGCCCAAAGAAAAAACGAAAGTTTCTCCTTTTACATTTAGTAATAAACACAGAAGAAGGGGTTACTAGCCCCTTGCTCCCGGCATTTTAATCGCCTCCTACGACACGCATGGCTTACGGAGGAAGAATTCTGTTCCACTTCCCCATGGAGATGAGAGGAAATAAAAACAAGAACTAGTAAGAAAATAGAAGAAAACCCAGAGGGGTGTGTATATATATATATGCTTGTACATGAATGTGTAGTGTGACCTAAGTGTAAGTAGAAGTAACAAGACATACCTGAAATCATGCATGTTTATGAGACAGAAAAAAGACACCAACAATCCTACCATCATGTAAAACAAATACAGGCTTTCGTTTTACACTCACTTGGCAGGACGGTAGTACCTCCCTGGGCGGCTGCTGTCTACCAACCTACTACCTAGGATATATATATATATATATATATATATATATATATATATATATATAGAACGTTCTATACTGTCACAAAGTAGAAGTATACTCTAACATATTGAAGAGGCCTTATAGTAGCATACTGTAGTATATTGTAAAAACCAGTCTAAGCCTTACGCAATTAATATATTAGCTAATAAATATTAGTAAATTTAGGCAGACTTATGATATTTTGGGCAGGGTTAAACTGAATTATATTGTTAGGTTTAACAAGACTTAGTAAGGTTGCTATGTCAGTTTTGGTTCAAAAATGAGTTTGTATACCAATGCCCAACAAAATATATTAATGCCTAGAAAAAAATTGGAAAGCTCTACTTTTATGGTAGTTTGCTTTATTTGATTTACAAAGCACGACGTCTATTCATAATGTATATTTATACTGTATATACGTACAGCATTATACTTCAATATAGTAAATTTGCATATTTTGAACACAGTTGATGGTTTTGAGAGACAACACGGGTTTACTCAGGAATATATGTTGCAGCTGTTACTGCAGGAAGAAGAAAGTTGCAAGCAGACCTTTTCATTCGTAAACTATAATCAATGAGATGGTCACTCTGTTACACGCCTGTCTATGGCAACTTTTCTTATTCTTTTCACTCAGGTTATTGCTGCTGATGATAGATTCTCTCTGGAATAATGCTGAAGAGGAAGAAGCTGACTTGAATATACCTTCTTGTATTTACATCCTGGCCAGTGAGAACACTGGCACCAGTTTGTGGATATATTCTAGAGCCACTAACTCAGGGTGTGTCATTTCCTTTCGACTGTAATTCCTAAATTCTGTGATCATTTAGGTTCTTAAACTAAGTCGATATCTTTTAGCCACACTATACAGGCAATTTACCCTTTGCTTTGAAAGAGAAAAAAAAAGAAACTCCTTATATTGAAGGGAACCTAACTTAATTAAGATTAGGTGTAATGTCTTAAGATAGATACATGAGCTCATCTTCTTTAGTAAGGCGACGAACGTAGCAACATGGTAGTGGAATGGTTGGTAGTCCAGGGAATGGACTACTATGTTGAGAATTAATCCAAATGCAAAATTGCTCTAAAAAATGTCATTAACATTGACCAGTGTTATTAACGAACCAACGTGGAGAAACAAAACAGAGCTTGAGACGACTGTATGTATATTTCGACGTCTGAAAAAGTCCAGGAAAGACAGATTAACAAAAACTGGCGATTCTCTGGTCTACGATCAGACTGCAGTGATGACGATCCTTAGAACGATAAACATTGACTTTATTCTGCTCCGAAGAAGGCAGTTCCACCAGCTTATGTGGCCAGAGGTAGGAGTTAATGGCGGGAGGGAGAAAGTGGAGTTTGTGGAGAGTTTAGCAGTACTGGATGTGTAGGAAGTTTGAAGCATAACGTCAAAAAATTTAGCTTTCAGCTTTGTCTCCTGGACCCTAAACGGAGAGGAGCAAAAAAAATCTCAATTTCAAACTTTTCCTCCCGAGCTTCGTGCTGCCGCAAGATAATCCTTGCTAATGGAAAACTTCTTCAGTATTGATGGTAAGTGCAAGAGACAACACACAGGAGCAGACATATCATCAGGGAACCTCCAGCTGCACTCCATAAGGAGATATTTCAAGTTTCGCACGACTGTTGTACTACCCCCAGCAGAGCCATTTCCGACCTCAGCAGATCTAAGCCTGATCGAATAAGAGGATTAAAAGACAGTGGTAATAGGCTTTTAGAACAGAGCTCACCAGCGGATCTACCATAATAATAATATATCTTTATTTACTACAAGTACAAGGTATACAGTCCTAGCTGACATCAATGACATACTACTATATAGAAAGCCGCTTGTTATGCAGAGCATGTCGGCAAATTAGGCGAGTTATGGTCCAGGATTCGACCCACACCAGTCGACTAACACCCAGGTACCCATTTTACTGATGGGTGAACATAAACAACCGGTGTAAGGAAACACGCCCGGACACTCGCCGTGTGAAGCGAGAGTTTTAGCCACCAGGCCACGGGGCACCAACATTTAAGGCATTTGTAAAGCCTCGTTTAATACTCGTGAAATCGTAATAACACGACTGCAAATGAATCAGGGAACGGGTGGGGTTTCAACCTTTTTCAAGTGAGTCCTAAAACTCACAGGCCAGTGTGTTAACCACTGGGCCAGCTGACTCTAATAAGATTCATCTATGTATATTTCTGTACAACAGTTAGTAATGATAGAAATGTATACACACTTGTTCTCTTCGTCCACCATCAGTGTTGGTGGTTGTGGTGGTGAGGGACCAGGAGGAAGCTCCATCATTGTTGGTGGTTGTGGTGGTGAGGGACCAGAATGGAGCTCCGCCACCATCATGGTTGGTGGTGAGGAATCATGATGGAGCTCTACCATCATTGTTGGACCAGGATGGAGCTCCACCACCACCATCATTGTTGGTGGTTGTGGTGGTGAGGGACCAGGATGAAGCTCCACCACCATCATGCTTGGTGGTTGTGGTGGTGAGGGACCAGGATGAAGCTCCACCACCATTATGGCTGGTACTTGTGGAGCTTCTCTTCTCCTCCGGCCGCTTCTTTCTTAAGCCATCTACGTAATGTAGACATTTACATTGCAAATTGCATTAATAAATTCCTATGCGTCTCGGGCAGGATATCAGTTTTCGCAATATCCTTCCAAGAAGGGCACATCAAGGCTTCTCTCAATACTACACGATTTAAAACGCCCGCATAACTCATAGCTAACTTTTACAAAATTTTCTTATCACTTAAAAAATATTTGAACCCAAATGACGTACTGCCAATAATACCGAAGAACAGAAACGCATTGAATGGCGATGTTTTGTTGGGACAACGTTTCTCTCCCTCTGTAGAGCTTTAAGATACAGCTTGATAAAGCTCTATACATAGCAAACCTTTATCCCAGTAACGTTGTTCAGAATGTGTGTTTTCTTCACAAAGGTTTAAGGGTTCAATTAGCAGCTCATTTTGAGAAAACCCTTAGGGTGTTCCGGGGGCGTTGACCCCCGGAACACCCTCCAGGTATGTACATGAGGTGTGTCTAATAGTTATTTTTCTTTTGTGATACTCATAAATGTGTTTCAACTATTTTTCTTTATTTGCTTGGTATTTACAAATATTATCTATCAGTTCACAGCAGGATTCGAACCTACACTGCATCAAAGTACGCAGTACTTACACCGCTCGGCCAGATCTCAGATCTGGGATCTGAGATCTGGCTGAGTGGCATAAGTGCTGTGGACTGATAGATAATGTTTGCAAATAATTTCGTCCGTTTGCGAATTGTTAAGTATTAATTGGTATTGTGAATTATGACAATAATTTCTATAAACTGACTGTATGCTCTACATCTTTCTTCACGTCATGGCATGTGCTACATGCTTTTCATGTGGTAACATTTGCCACATATTTTATCCTTCGCTTGATAGAATGCACTAACTCTCTCGTTAGCATCAACGTTCATATCTTCTTTAGTTATATCATCGTTCTTTGGCCTTGACAACATTTTATACATTTAAATAATGAAGTTCTTTCTCATTGTTTGCATCTTCTTTTCTTGTTGCTCCTTTGATTATGTTTTCGTTCTATAAATAACTGATTATGTTTTGAGAACTTTAGAAGTCTTTTCAAGGAGAGTAAATTTCAGAAAATGTCCTGGAGAAATGTCTTAAAAGTTGTAGGATATCGAGATTCTCTTCTGTGATTTTTAAACGTCGTTTGCTCTAGTTTCCCCATAAACCAGTTTAGTGACGAAATGATTTACGACCTGGTTTTGCAATTAAGCTCCCGAACGGAGGGGGACAATAAGAAACCGCCAAAGAATTGGACAGTGACGAAGCCTTGAACGGCTGTTGGTGTCTCCGTGTTCATGCCTCCATGTTGGTGCCTCCATGTTCATGCCTCCATGTTGGTGCCTCCATGTTGGTGCCTCCATGTTGGTGCCTCCATGTTGCTGCATTAAAAACAGTGTTGCTGTGTTTACAATGCTCTCTCCCAAGCTCTGACCTTTCCTTTTGGTGACAGTGACCAAGGCTTTAAACTGTTCATAACTTATTGGGCCCCATGGCCTGGCTGGCAAAGCTCTCGGGTTCGATTCCCAGTAGGGGTGGAAACATTCAACGCGTTTCCTTACACCTGTTGTCCTGTTCACCTAGCAAGTAGGTACCTGGGTGTTAATCGACTGGTGAGGGTCGAATCCTGGAGGACAAGATTGAAGACCCCAATTGAAATAAGACAGTCCTCGATGACGCACTGCCTTTCTTGGGTTATCCCGGGTGACTAACCCTCCGGGGTTAAAAATCTGAACAAAAACTTATATCTTTGCACTTTATTCAAGATTATAAGTCAGCTCATCTTAAACCAACATCGACATTCCACAGTAACTCAAGTCCTAAGGAAAAGCCACTATGGCACTAGAATGTGAACGCTGGGACATCAAGTGTCATATTTTCTCAATCTTATCCATGCTTACCAATTATCTCGCATTCATATAATGTTGCATTAAGCTGTTAACGTATGCCATAATTGATAAAATTTGGTTAATGACATAATGATGAATACAGTGCATGTAGAAAAACTGACTTAAACCTTTAAACTTTGGTGTTAGGGTAGTTGCAATTATATATATATATATATATATATATATATATATATATATATATATATATATATATTATTGAAAATGTTTCATATTTTATAATTGCTGTTCATTGAAGGTTGCACAGTGCCTAATTAGCAACTTCAATTCTCAAAGTTAGAAATTCTAGATAGCACATTTGCGTAAAATATTCAATCATACCACACGGATGGTTGCAATGAATCAAAAAGTTTATTTTTTATGAAAATGGGAATTGCTTCCATTTATTTAAATTGCAATTGCCTAATTTTGATATTAGGCTCTCAATGTTTTAATTATAAGAGCAGAGAAGCACAGAAAACGTCCATGAGAGCAGGAGCCATAGAGGTAGTGTTGGTGTGGGATGCAACCCTACTACTAGAGGCTCAAAAAGAGAGATCAGATGGGATTTCAGGTGGACCCATAAGAAGACTTGTATGAAGAATCCGGAGAGAGAGAAATGGAGAAAGAGATGAAAGTGCTGAGAAGAGAAGGGAAGAAAATGTTCACCTCAGCTTGTCAGATCAGGCTCTCCAGGTTGTCTCATATGTTTCTACTGTTAATGCAGGTCTGGGAGACTGAATAACTCCTTGCGAGGTAATGATTATAAAAGTAATAATAATTATTAAAAAGTAATAATTTGTGTATATGTCAATATCTGTATCAGTTTGGCCAGTTCAGTCTGAGCTTCCGCTTCAAGCACTGGTGGTGCTCATTCTTAGTTCGGTTAGTGCTCAGTCTGCCTTGTATCTTTTGTGCTCAACCTTCATTTTAGACGCATCCCTAAGGAGAGAGCTTTATCCAGAGTTGATAAAGCTCAAGGCTGAACAAAACGTCTAAGTCTTGTTTTAAAGCAGAACCAACTTTGTTGTCTTGCTTAATAAAGCAAGACATCCTGAGCACTCGCTCAGACCACCTGAGCGAGTGCTCAGGTGGTCTGAATACTCAGGCAGCAAACCAGAAACATTCACCATTAGCTTTAAATTCTCGTAAAGTTCACTGTAATACACTTGTAGTTAATACGCACCGAGAGTATCGGAGTGAGCAAATTAGCATACTAATGTCTGTCGAAGATTAAAAAGGGAATCATGTGCTCCACCAGTATAGGCACAGACATAACATTATGCCGGGTAAGTTAAACGCAAGAGTTGTAATCTAGAAGCTAAATAGAGACTTTCAAAGACTTTAGGATGCGTAATGGAAATCCCTAAACAGCTCCGGATAATAATAAATAATAATATCTTTATTTCTACAAATACA
>WNWK01005799.1:0-17500 GCA_009830355.1 Cherax destructor | reverse complement strand
GAACAAAATCACCTTAAAAGCTACGATGGACGCAAATAGAGCCGTTTAGTCGTAGCTCACGTATAATTTTTAAGAGAAAAATGCTCATGAATTTTCTCTGTATGCATATCACCCATTGTTTTTGTAACTCATCAAGCGAAAGGAGATTAATATAGTGGTTGCTGGATCAGTGTGGGAGACACTGTTGTGGAACCTTTACCTTACCTCAACAACACAGCAAGCATGTCAACATACAAGAACAGTAAAGTAATGCAGAAAAACGGTACAGCATCACGCAAGAACAGTACAGTAACTTAAAATAAATACAGTAACAGAAGAAAATTACTACTGTAACATGCAAGGACTGCATACTAACACATAAATATTAGTGTTTGTCAGTTGTCTGCTGATTATACCAAGCAATGAATATGTCAAAAATGTGACTGATCGAGTGATGGAAAAGACAAAATATGAGTAATGAAGAGCTGGCTAAAAAAAGTACCTCGTAACACTAGAACAAAACAAAACTGCAAAGTACAGTAACACAAAAGAACAATACAGTAACACAAAAGAACAAAACAGTAACACATAAGAACAAAACTGTAACACACGAGAAAAGTACAATAACATACAGCAGAACTGTACAGCAGTACACAAGTACCACACAAGAACATACAAAAACAATACAATAAAATAAGGGAAGAGTAGAGCAAGATAATACATAAAACAGCTGTATTGAAGACATTAAGACAGAGTTGTACTGGCCAGGTTGTAACATCCACGTCAGTAATCACTTTTGTCCAGAGGTTGACTCTCCCAATTTGTAGATCTTATTTTCTTTCCATAGATTTCTTTTTGTTGAGTTTGTGAACATTTTTCTCAATATAGTGAAGGTGAGAGAAGTGAAGACATCGATAATTGAAAAGTGAGAGAGAGACTAACTATGTAATAATTCATAAGTGTTTTCTCTCAGTTGTTACTTCCTTATATCTTCACATTTATCATTAAGGATATTTACAAAATACTATGTAACAACATTCTACATCCCGATTATTCAAAATTCTATTAATATATATATAATTTAAATACAAACTGGTAATCACATATCACTACACATCACTAAAAAACACTGCAAAAGCACAGTCATTACTTTAAATCACAACTCATCACCGCAAATCTTTGATCATAACTATGCATCACAAATCATCACTACCCCAATAGCTTTATTATCAAGTAGGAGGTAATTTATCTCGAATTTTTAATAGTCTGGGGAACCAGCACGTCCCTGAGACTTACACTCTAATATACTATAGACCAGATACACTCATAAGGAGAGGTGTGGCCTCATGACGTCTGTGTGAGAAAGTACACATATGAGCATGAGAATGTTTGCACACATGTGAGTGACATAGGGGTTGGATATTAAGTATTGTACGTGTGCTGGGGAAATTGTGTTTATATATATTCTATAGACCTGATCTCAGACGGGGCCTCGGGGGCGTTGACCCCCGAAACCGTCTCGAGGTATACTCTCCAGAGTGGAACGAAAGAATTGTGTGTGTGTGTCTGTACTTGTGTACTTGTGTGTTTGTTTGTGGACGTTTCAGTGACTTGCATATATATAAAAAGACGAACTGCAACAAAATAGGAAACTGATTACTTTTTTGTAGCAGATTTCTTGGTGGGAAGACAGTCACATACACACTCAAATATAAACAATAAGTGAAAACAAAACAAAAATAACGAACAGCCTTTGTCTCTGCCTTTGTTTCTGCCTTTGTTTCTGGTACAGTTCACAACTGTTGGACACTATATACCTGGTGAGTATACATGGAGAGGGCTACGGGGGTCAACGCCCCCGAGGCCCCATGTAAGTGTGCATCAACATAATTTTCCAAACGTTCAATAAACAAAAAAAGCGAATTGTTACAAAATACATCGCGTTTGTTGCCAGAGTTGCTAACCTACAAGTGAATAAAAACAGCAGTATCGAAGATACTGCTGATAAATAGTTTTTTGTCAATAAATGTTGACTACCGTGAAGGTCGACTTTATCAACAAGGAGATTTTTTAGTGTGGATGAAAAGGATAGTTCCTGAGAAATGTTAATAGAAATATGAATACCATTGTGGGAGACACTGTTGTGGAAGATGTAGGAAAGTTCAGGATTCAATAAAGAATTTACGCTAAAGAATTTCTATATTTCCGGTTTATTTCCAGTGCAATAGATATTAGATGTTAGAGAGAGACGAGAGAAAACATGTGTTGTGTGTGTATGAGAGAGAGAATGTACATGTGTACTTTCGTATTTACCTGTGGATGTTTCAGTGTCTTGCATATAGGAAAATGACGAATTTCGACAAAAAAGAAAGCTGATAACTTTTTTCGAGCAGATTTCTTGGCGAGAAGACAGAAAAACACATGGACACACATCTATACACGATAAAACGTTCACACATACACTTATAAAGCTGCATTAGTGAAAACAAAACAAAAAAATTAACTTGAACACTTAATAAAATATAAATAGAAGTCCGAGTTGGGTGGCAGCTTGGTCTCGTCTAGCTGGTCTACTGTTCGCGGCTGTCTTGGTGGGTGGAATTACAGGACGCAGTTTTCTGTGTGTCCCCTCCTGTAATTCCACCCACCTGGACAGTCTCGGCAGTAGACCAGCTAGACAAGACCAAGTTACCATCCAACAAGGTTACTGGGGAGGGGCCAACACATACACAACACACACAAACGCTCACCCATCAGCCCGACCACCCACCCGCATACACAACCACCCACCTACCCGCCCACCTGGGAAGTGAGGAAGGGAGTTCATCTGAGGGGACACAGGTGGACTTCTGGACACACGGAACTAGGGAAAGCACCAAAAACCGGGAGTGGGAAGTGTGGAAGGGTTGACATCCGGGGGCCCACGGATGAAGACCTGGAAACATAAACCACACCTGACTATGACCACACCTGACCATGACCACACCTCACCATGACCACACCTCACCATGACCACACCTCACCATGACCACACCTCACCATGACCACACCTCACCATGACCACACCTCACCATGACCACACCTCACCATCTTCTACACCTGGGAGTTCATCTGAGGGGACACAGATGGACTTCTGGACACACAGAACTAGGGAAAGCACCAAAATAACCGGGGGCCCACGAATGGAGAACTGGAAACAAACCACACCTGACATATTCACAATGACCACACCTCACTATAACCTCACCTAACTATGATCACACCTCACCTATGACCACACGTCACCATGATCCACACGTCACCATGATCCACACGTCACCATGATCCACACGTCACCATGATCCACACCTGGGAGTTCACCTGAGGGGACACACGGAACTAGGGAAAGCACCAAAATAACCAGAAAGGTTGAAATCCGGGGGCCCACGGATGGAGACCTGGAAACATAAACCTGACTGACCACACCTAACTATGACCACCCCCTCACCTATGACCACATCTACGACCACACCTCACCATGATCCACACCTGGGAGTTCATCTGAGGGGACACAGATGGACTTCTGGAGACACGAAACTAGGGAAAGCACAAAAACAACTGAACGTACACATGAACCATACTCTCCATCAAGGTGGTGTGGTCATAGTCAGGTGTGGTCAAAGGTCTCTTCACAAAAAAAAGAGAAATAATATTAAGAAGAAGAAACAGAAGGGTAGTGAGGGAGGAGTTCAACGAAGCAGCAATTCACTGCAACTGTCCATTCACTTGTAGTTGTTGGTGCTAGCACCCAGGGAATACCTATCGAAACAATACTAATTCTAACACAAACCTTAGTTAGTCACACGTTTTAAAGTTTGTGAGATAATGGTATTATAAAGGACGGGAGTTACAAGAATCAACAAACCCTAAAAGGAGAGGTTGATTACTGGTAATCCTCTCCTTTACTGGTACTCTTATACCATCTAAACTATTGATGTATGATTAATGTTACTCGTATAGCATCTGCACCATTGCTCATACGTGTAAGATTAATGACACTCGAATACCATCTACCGCTGCAAAAGTCTGCAGACAATATTACTCTTACGATCTTACGAGAGTTCAAAGCAGGCGAGTAACAGTGACAAATACACGTGACACACTGACAAATAACAGTGACAAATACACGTGACACACTGACAGATCACAGCTAAGTCAAAAGATAAAGTTCTTAGCTTCTTCCAGATGTGCCACAAACGACAGAGAAATTCTGTAACCACTGATACTGCAGTTGGTCGTCAGAGGTTTCTTCCTAGACACTCAGGAGAGATATTGCCAACGTTTCTCATCTGTTGCTCATGCGTTTCCTCTACCAAATCTTTCCGAATCCTAAAACTCACAGGCCAGTGCGTACTTAGAAAACATTACGTGTGTCGAGGCATTCAGTTTCTCGACAACTTTCAGACTTCTCTCTAAATCACAGGACTTGTGATTGCGACAGTCCATTTTAACCTATAATATTCACCAACGTTACCAATTTACGAAAGAACAGCGCAATAACCAATAAGACTGGAAAATACACTTGACCTAGATAATTATATGAGTGGGTGCGGGTGGGTGTGAGTTGGTCCTGACTAGCTTGTGCTACTAGGTCGTGCTCCTTCCTTAAGTGAATGTAACCTGACCTGGCTGGGTCGGGGCATTGGCTTAAGCCTGTTGGAGACTTGGACCTGCCTCGCAGTGTTCCTTCTTTCTTATGTAATCACGATGTAATAACACACAAAATGCGTGATAAAGGAATAACGGGAAAAGTGGGTAGATGAATAAAACACAGAGTAATAGTAAACAGAGTAAAGTCAGTGGCAGCTACAGTGAAAAGTTCTGTTCCACAAGGAACAGTACTGTCCATCCTTCTCATCCTAATCGAACATAGACAAGTGTCAGGCCAAGCACTGTCTTCTGTTCTGAGATACCAGAATTCTCATGTGTCATCATGAGGACACTACCAACTTCTCCGTGCGTGGACATTAAATTAACTAATCTGTAAGTGGGCTTCATGAAGTTCAATCAAAATGATTTACTGTAATCTAAGGAAAACCAGAAAATAAAATGGACTCAGTGTAAACAAATTCAACCACATAAAGAGCGAAAACTATAATGTTTTAGAAGGACCTGGGAGTAATAATGTCGAGAATTTCACTTTCAAAGATGCAACTAAATGTATCTAACCACATATGTAAGGAAAATGATAGGATGGATAATGAGAACCTTCAAAACTAGGGATGCCACGCCAATGATGATAATTCTATTTAAATTGCTTGTTCTCTCTAGGCTGGAGTATGGCTGTACACTAACAGCCCCTTTCAAGGCAGGCAAACTTGAGATCTGGAGAATGTACAGAGAACTTTCACTGCAAGTACAAGTACAATTACAGGGAACGGTTGAAATCCCTTGACCTGTACTCCTTGTAACGCAAACGAGAAAGATGCATCATAATATACACTTTGAAAATCTTAAGAGAGACTAGTCCCAAATCTGCACACGGAAATCACTCCCTACGGAAGCAAAAGACTCGGCAGTCGGTGCAGTATCCCTCCAATGAAAAGCAGGGACGCCACGACTACGCTAAGAGACAGTCAGGGGCCCAAGACTGTTCAATTGCCTCCCAGTATACATAAGAGGGGATTACCAATGGATCCCTGGGTGTGTTCAAGAGGGAGCTGGAGAGGCACTTAATTCCTGAGCACCCGGGCTGTGGTTCGTACGTCGGTTTGCGTGCGCCCAGCAGTAACAGCCTGGTTCATCAGGCGAGACCTGGTCATGGACCGGGCCTCGGGGGCGTTGACCCTCGAAACACACTCCAAATATGACGTTTTAGCTGTAATGCATAAGGTTAACCATCACCACGAAACGATAACAACTGACCTCTGTTGCACTGACCTCGAACAGACATACATTGTCCTGATTCATAAACAAAACTATTGCCAAGTGTTTTTCCAGAGATTACCATTGATTTGGGAGCGAATTATTGTTCTGAAATTAAATCATCCTTCACGCTAACTAAAGTTTGGAATTAATAACTATGTATCATGTCTAAATAACATTGTATCATGTCTAAATAAACTATTATTATTATTATACATCAATGTATAACTCAACAATGCGTCTCTTTACGTAAGCATCATATTTAAACACTAGTTTAGCAGGTGTCGAAATCAGTGATAAGGTGACATGCCCGTACATCATAATAATAATAATTATTATTATTTCTACGAGTACATGTACATTGTCGTACAAGGTATATAGTCCTAGCTGACATCAATGACATACTACTATATAGAAAGTCCTTTGTTATGCAGAACATTTCGGGCAAATTAGGTCAATTTTGTCCCAGGATGCGACCCACACCAGTTCACTAACACCCAGGTACCTATTTTACTGGTAAAAGGACACAAGTGTAGCTAATGTGACATTTTATTGTAGCAAGGTTTCGCTCTCTAGGAGCTTTATCAAGCCTTTTGTAACGCCTCTGGCAAGACATTGATGGAATGAATGATGATGAAAGTTTTTCTTTTTCGGGCCACCCTGCCTTGGTGGGAGACGGCCGATGTGTTAATAAAAAAATATCGGTAATTCTACCAACATTACACCTATTTAATTATGGGTGAACATGGACAGCAGGTATCTTAAGGAAACCAGTCCTAATGTTTTCCATCCGTACCAGAGATCGAACCACGGACTCCAGTGTGTGAGCCGAGTAGGGCAGAACACTGCCATATTTCACTTGTAAGTTTATTTAGCCACAAATACACAAATACAATTATCATACATAGTATAAATTACCTAGGCTAACCCCCCCCCAAAAAAAAAAAATCAGTGACCTTATTTCCATTGAGTTCACTTGCTCGTTGCGGCATTATTTTCTTCTCCATATAATCGCTTATTCAAAGTATTCAGAGTTTGAATGCCTTTAAATAAACGCATTCCTTTATTATATTTTTGACATGAGGGATACGTTTTATCACGGTCGCTGTTAAATCATTCAAATGCCATCAAAGACTATAAATTATTCTATTTTATACTCGCAAAACAAGCATAAATTCATTTTTTATTATTCCAGAATCATTTATTAGGCATGCTGCTGTTATACTACTTTTTAGTTTAAGAATTAAAAGAATGTATTGACATACTTTTTTTTTTTTTATATTTTATTAAAAACACATATATACATAACAATCCAATAAATGCCCAAAAATAAATCAGGCTCATATAAACAAAAACAAGCAAACAGAACAGGAATAAACACATCAGTCTATATATCCTATAATAAGAACCCGTGCCAAAAGCACAAACAAAAAAATGTCCATCCTACTACCCAATCCTAGCTAAGTTTTTCTATACAATAACATAACACACTGTCAATGAAACTGAACATACATTGTCTCAAAAACACCACAAAATTTAACCGCTGGTTACATATTTTACTTCTTCCCTACCACAAAACGCAGTACATAGGCATGAAATAAAATAAAACCTTAAACTTTCTGCCTATAAAACAGGTGTTGCACAATAACACACAAAACAACTGACCCCGAAAAAGGGTCACACCACAACATCATCTTAAATAAGAAAACATTAACATCAAGCCATCACTACCGTAGACAACACTGTCTACAACACAACGTCACATTCCCACACCGGATAATAAGACCACAAAAACACATTTGTGTTGCATACATATACAAACACTAGAAAAACCCAAAAATATGCAGAAGCTGCTCCTAATGTATAATTCAAACAAAAGATAGGGAACACATACAGAATACAATACTAAAAACGTTAAACTAAAGACAAACATAGCAAAACATCAACTTTATCCTACATGAATTGCCACAGATACCTGGGACAACTTCACCCAAGCACACCTGCACACTGTCGGTTGTCTAACACCTAATACCTCCTAACCTCCAACCTGCCACATAAATGCAAAACGCCAGCACATCACCACCGACAAACCCTACTACTTTAACTTTAGATTACACTACTACATCCTAGAGGAAAACCCCATGCGTCCATGACCCCTATGACCCCCCCCCCAACCAACATCACTCCAAGTCTGAGTCAACACACACCTGAACATTTACCTACAACCCCATAAAACTCCCGAAACGTCCAAAATTCGGACACCCACGATACCACCCCGTCCCAACCCATCCTAGCTTCAACCCTGTATACCAACGCCTAACCAACCACACATCAATCAACCATACTATACCCTAGTCAACCCCTTCCGGATATACCCAACCTCCCCTCCCCCACTCGACCAGTCCCCTCGAATGTTTCCTACGTCATCCCCAAAACCTTAAAAGGGACACCACCGTCATCGTTCTATAACCCTCTGAGAAAGCTTCAACCCAAGTTCTCCCATACAAACCCTGATTCCTACATTTCGTCCTGTAAAATGTGCCGCCAAGGCACGAACCCGCCTCCCACCCACTACCTCGCGATACCCCACGACACATATATGAAATCAACCACCAGGTACATTAAACTTCTACGTACATTTTCCTCAAACCCACCAATATCCAGGCTTAAAGCCCCTAACATCGAAAGCCCACACCCACCTACACTCCTCAGGACCCGTCCAAACCATTCCCGTACTCCCGCCTAAATCTTCACAAAAATACACCGCATGGTACGACGTATCCAAAAGCCCACATCTCAAACAAGTACCCTCACTCGCTAAACCCATTAAAAACAATTGCGCTTTAGAAGCCAAGATTCCATGTAGGAATCGAAAAACCGTCTCCCTAACCCTCGCCCTCAGCCTCAACTTCCGGAAACCTACCCAAGTCGCCCGCCAATTATACTTTGGGTACTCTGCTACCCTTGCACTATACCCCGCCTCCCCAAGCTTGTCCAAACCCCACCCGAAAACCCTTGGCTCTCTGACAACTAGTAAAACCCTCAACATTGCCTCACATAAACTCAGGTCACGTCCACTCCACCACCTCCGTATCTCACGCATGACCACTCCCACCCGCTTACCCCCACCCCTCCCTCCTCCACATATCTCTGCTTTACATATATCCCTATAAGCCTCCTATGTAAGGGTATCAACCCCAAACCTCCCTTACTAACCGGCGTCATGACAACCTCCTTATTAAGCCAATGTCTACCAAAACCCCATATATACCGCAACACTCTCCGCTGTAATAATTCAACATCTCTCCCCACGAGTGGGTATACCCTTGCACATGCCACAATTTACTATACAGTAAAACATTCACTACCATAACCCTCTGCATTAACGTCACATCTCCCGGTCTCCATCCACTCATTCGCGCTTGTCGCAGTTACCACCTTAGAAGAATTTTCAACCCTCGCCCTACTCGCATCATTACAATAAATTATCCCACAAATTTTCAAGCACTCAACAACATGCCAACCATACATATTCCCCAAGTCCCGCCCACCCACGTCCCCACCTCTAACAATTTAGATTTCACCCTGTTAATCCGCATCCCTGTAGCTGCCCCAAAACACTTATAATCCTCCCTATAGCATCTAACCCTCCCACCCACCTACGAGAATTGTTGTGTCATCAACATAACCCACTATTCCAGATGCACAACCAGGTACCTGACCCTCCTCCCTACCCCTTCGATACTAACCTATAAAAGGATCCTGTAAGCATGCAAACAGAATTTGCGACAAAGGGCACCCCTGTCGCAAACCCCGCTTCATGTCCACCACGTTTCCCACCCTTCCATTCAATTGAACCCGCACAAAAGCCCTCTCATACAACGTTTGCACCCAACCCACTACTTCATTCCCAAAACCCTGCTTACGAAGAATGTCAAATAACATATTCCTATCCACACTGTCATAAGCCGTTTCCAATCAAGCCCTAAAACCCCACCCCCTCTCGACCTCAATGAATGACCTAATCCTACCATGCCCATTCCCCATACACCTCCCCGGTATCCCATACTGACCACGTTCTATGATAGAATCCAAAACCTTTAACCCTATTACCCAAAATCCTTGCAAAGATTTTGTAATCTGCACATAAGTGTTATAGCTCTGTAATCCCTAATCGTTTCCACCACTTTCCCTTAGGCACTAAAACCACAACTCCAGTGCGCTGATCCTCCCCATATACCGTACTTCCTTCAAACGATTGAAAACTTTGTCAAACATTCCTTCAACACTCCCCAATGTTGAACATAAAAATCACTAGGTAAGCCATCGACTCCCGGCGCTTACCCATCTGCATCCCCTTCACTGGAACCACACTTCCTCCTCAGTTATACTACCCTCCATCCCTTTCCTCTCCTCACTAATCCCTACCTGTATACCCTCCAAAACTTCCTCTTTCGCCTCCACCTCCTCCAACCTACGGTCTAGATACCGCGAAACCAAACATCCACAAACCCGCTCATACCCTCTGTCGACCTCAGTACCTGTCCCTCCATATACCCACCCAACTCCTCGTGTACCTTCAATGACGTCATCGTCATACCCTGCCTCCTCTTTCGAAAACCACGCAAGACAGTCAAAGACGGTTTGTCCCCCGTAGCACATCCTCAATACCTGCCCTCACTCTGATAGCCTGGAATCTCTCATTCTGTATATCCTTCAACTGGCCCCTCAAAACCTCTATGTCCTCCAGCGAGTAACCCCCCCCCACATAACAATCCGCAACTGCCCTCCAAATACCTCTGCAGGCCATAACGCATTCGCGCCTGCTCTCTACCTTCACGTTTATAAAAATCCTGAATACCCACTTTCGCCACTCCATTCCACCAACCCACCACATCTTCCCGGTCCTTCCCATCATTCCACATCCCTCCCACCACTCCTCAAAACTCCTCCTACACAGTTCCCTGCAATAAGCCCACGTTAAGCTTCCAATAACTAGCATACATTCTAACAGCTCCTCCCATCCCAACACTGCCAACACACCCTGTGATCGGAAACCCAACATCAACGCAATCCACGCCTTCCACTATAACATCCCTCGACACATACACACGATCGAGTCTTGCAGCATAGCCCCTACGTATGAACGTATGTTCTATATGCCACCCACCGCCCCTACCACATCTCTGACTCCTGCCGCACCCAAAACATCACGCAAAACCCCAACTCACACCCCGCCCCTCTCGGTTCCACATCCCTCTTCCTAATCACACAATTCCAATCCCTGCGACAATAGTCACAACCGGCAACCCACGTAAGAAATATATCAACCCCTCTCTCACAAATTCTTCCTTAGTTTTTCTACAACTTATAGCCGGCATATAAACTCCCACTATACACACTCTGACATTCCCCATAAACCCTCAACCCTTACCACCCTCCCACCCCCTCTTCCCAAGCCAACAACCGAAAGGGACTGGTCACACGTATACCTATAGCCACCCCTCCCTTGAAACTACCCGCACTACCCGCATAAACTGTAAATCCACTTAACGTCAAATCTCTCCCCATCCTATAATTATGCTCTTGCAATATACACACATCCACATTTAAACGTCTTAATGTCACCTCTACCCATTTACGTTTGACCTCCGCTCGGAGGCCATTTACATTCATCGTTAAACACCTGAAAAGAACGCAGGGGGCTTTCCTCTACTTTTCAACTTCCTCGTCAGGATTTTTAATAATGCTCTCTTCCTCTACTGACACTCCCAGTACTTGCCTGTCTGCTTTCCTGTCCCTCATCCCCTCTCTACCCTTGACACATCCCCGTCCCCCTTTTGCCACCTCCACCCAGGCCTTCTTGCACACCTGTTGCCCAGGTGTTAGGACATCGTCCTCAACTAGACCACTAGGCCTTTTCCTGGAGTCCCCTGTAGCCTCCATAGTCTCACAATCCTCTCCCCTGTGCACTTCTACACCAACCTCCTGGACCTGAAGGCAAGGCCCACTCTCTGAGACGCCCATCACACTCGTCTCACTCTCGTCCCTCCTCACCTCTGCTCCTAAGTCCACCACACCATGCTGTGTGCCCTCACACACAAGACTGTCCAACAACAGTGGAAAATCCTCCAAAAGCGGCTCAGACAAAACCAAGTTCACACCTTCCGGCAGAGCCACTTCCTCCGTCTCCGCTGTCTCGCCATCCTGGGTCACCTGTGACAACGTTAGTACACGCTCATCCTCCTTATCAACAATGTCACTCCATTGTCCACTTGGCACCATGCTCATATTCTCCCGTGGCGACTCATCCATAGCATCCACGACCACCACTTCATCCTTCCTCATACCATCAGCAGCTCCATGTCTCTGTTGGCCCATCCGACGATCACATGCCGCCGCCACATGTCCAGGTAATCCACACAGGCGACACGTTCGAACTTGGCCTGCGTAAGTCACATAGACCTGCTGCCGGAACTCCTCCATCATGACGTATGAAGGTATCTGACGTTTGAGCGTCATTTTCAAAGAAAATGAACCTTCTTGCAGCCCGGCATAAGTCCCCTGTGCCCACCGGCCCACCGTGGCTGCATGGACGTCACCAAATTGACTGAAGACGTTTCACACATCAACATCCAACGCTTCGAACGGCACGTTCGGACTCGTATATAAGTGTAGTACCGTGACACATCTCGAAGCCGTACTCTAATCCCGTGTTGACGACAACTTTCTCCTGATACGTGTCAACCACTCGCTCATATGCGCTGGCCACTGCAAACTTGACAAAAATCCTCACGAACCGTTGAGAGATATCCAAATAATTCTTCAATGGATATCCCTAAAGAATCCTCAAAATAGCTGGGAGGAGAACATCTGCGTTGCTTGGGTAAATCGCGCCTGCAACACTTCAATACAGACAGTATTGACACGTCGCTCTGTAGCGCTCCACCATGTTGATGAAAACTACCAGTTCTCAACTCCACCGCTAGGGACCAGAAACAAGCACACCCGCACTCCGCAAAGGCTGGGCAGCGAAATATTGACATACTAAGCCATTTTTTTTTTCAAAAAAATGCAGAAGGTATTTGGTTTAGCTTAGAAGTATCGGATAGGCTTCTGTGTTGACTGAAATACCTTCTACCTTGTGTAAGTAATGCGAAGCACAGATGATAGGGGACGCAGAGGAATAACAGGTTTGTGAGTTTTGGGAAGACCATAGAAATAGGGCAGAGAGGGACAGATATTCAACGTTTTCGTGTTATCTGTCCCTCTGTGCCCTATGTCTATGGCCTTCCCAAAGAAGCACAATTCTTAGATTGTTGTATTTTTTCGTACAAAGTGAGCTTCATCAAGTATATAAACAGATATACCTGGGACGAGAGGACGTGCATATAGAGAGAACATAGTGACGGTGTCCCGTAGCTGTAGCTCCACTGGTAACTCCCTTAATTCACACACATTGAAGTCCGTGGTTCGATCCCCGGTACGGGCGGAAACATTAGGACGTGTTTCCTTAAGACACCTGCTGTCCCTGTTCACCTAGCAGTAAAATAGGTACCTTGGTGTTAGTCGACTGGTGTGGGTCGCATCCTGGGGACAAAATTGACCTAATTTTCCCGAAATGCTCTGCATAACAAGGGACTTTCTATATAGTAGTATGTCATTGATATCAGCTAGGACTGTATACCTTGTACATGTACTTGTAGAAATAGATTATTATTATTATTATTATTATTATTATTATATGCTGAAGTTGACCTCATTTTCTCCCTCTCACCGTCTTGTTTATCCTGCTCTGTTAGTTTGTTCTTCGAGTCCGCATCATGGGTGTCCGCTGTGGGAGGGAAAGTGATTCGAAATGGGTAGTTGACCCATCTTGTGCCAGGCCTTCGTCGTGGATAAAGAACGACCATTTTAACCACTATAATTTTTAAAAGGGTGGACCGGTAAGCCAGTGGAAGGCCTCGGTCAGATGACCAAAGATCCAGCTGCGTCAGGAAACATTTGTCCTGTTTACTGACAAACTTGCCTAACCTAACTACCATTTTGATAGCTTATGTAAACCTCTGCTTCATTCCCAGGAAAATTTTGGTTTCAAGGGAAAAGTTCTACGGAAGCCAATAACAAGTATCCATATTTGTGTTTTATGTTGTAAACTTTCTCTTTTTACATTACGGAATCATAATACTAAGAACAAAAAGGCACACTATCGTGAGGCTATGTTATATGCTTTCAGAGAGAGAGAGAGAGAGAGAGAGAGAGAGAGAGTAGATTACAATCGTCCATACCACGTTGAACGCACAGCTTCTTGTCCGATTAGCGAAGTTTAGCAACGTTGGGTTTGGTTAGTACTTGGATGGGTGACCGCCTGGGAACACCAAATGCTGTTGGCATTAATCTTTAAAGGACCCCAATGGAAATGAGTCACTCTGTCTGACTTTTTGGGTTACCCTGGGTTCTCTACACATATGCTGCTATGTATGATAATCTATGTAAATGTATTTGTGTATACCTGAATAAACTTACTTACTTAATCTTGGCTTGTCAGTTAGCAGTTTGAGAACAATAATACTAAAAGAACTTCAACTGAACTTTACTGACTTAAGTCTCACGGGGATTGACACCAGTCAGTCCATCTATCATAATTCTATCATGCAGGAGAAGACACATGTCTATGGTGCCTCCAACAAAGTAAGCAGACACTTGGATGTCACTACCGCCCGCCTCCGGCTGGCTTACAAGTATCTTTGGCATGTTAAATCACCACCACCAAATGTAGACCAAACGAAATGTAAACTTTGCCAGATGGACTATTGTCACACCCTGCGTCATTATGTACTGGAATGTGATAAAATTAATGAATTTAGAGACAACTCACTCAGAAATGTTCAAGATATGTCAAAGTATTTTATCAAAAGTGATATATTACATACCATTCTGGAAAAAATACCCTGACTTTGCTCAATGTAAATAAAGCTAATATTTACATTAATAATTCATTGCAATTGTTATCAGGTGTGGAGGTGTGACTGCTTCATTGCCTTTGTAACTTGTTCAGCTATCAAAACTTTGGGGGCCCAGTCCCTGGACCCATTATGTACCTCTGTACCATGACTGGAGCAACACACAAATAACCCACACATAGAAACTTACGACTACGCTTCTAAGTCGGACCGAAACGTCGTCATAATTTTTTCCTAAGTGCGGGATATTTGTGTACCAGAATCCATGGATGGACGACAACTCCTCTCAGAAAGATCAGCAATGGAGTCTGTAAAAAAATAACGCATAGAAAATGTACTTTAAGCCTGCTAAATATGGTCCAACTTTTACCCTGAGCTTTCACTGGTCCACAGCAACGAGATAATTCACTGGTCCACAGCAACGAGATCATTACTGCAGTCACAGCAACGAGATCATTCACTGCAGTCACAGCAAAGAGATCATTCACTGCAGTCTACAGCAACGAGATCATTCACTGCAGTCTACAGCAACGAGATCATTCTGCAGTCTCAGCAACGATCATTCACTGCAGTCTACAGCAACGAGATCATTCACTGCAGTCTCAGCAACGAGATCATTCACTGCAGTCTACAGCAACGAGATCATTCACTGCAGCTCAGCAACGGATCATTCACTGCAGTCCAGCAACGAGATCATTCACTGCAGTCTACAGCAACGGATCATTCACTGCAGTCTACAGCAACGAGATCATTCACTGCAGTCTACAGCAACGAGATCATTCACTGCAGTCTACAGCAACGAGATCATTCACTGCAGTCTACAGCAACGAGATCATTCACTGCAGTCTACAGCAACGAGATCATTCACTGCAGTCTACAGCAACGAGATCATTCACTGCAGTCTACAGCAACGAGATCATTCACTGCAGTCTACAGCAACGAGATCATTCACTGCAGTCTACAGCAACGAGATCATTCACTGCAGTCTACAGCAACGAGATCATTCACTGCAGTCTACAGCAACGAGATCATTCACTGCAGTCTACAGCAACGAGATCATTCACTGCAGTCTACAGCAACGAGATCATTCACTGCAGTCTACAGCAACGAGATCATTCACTGCAGTCTACAGCAACGAGATCATTCACTGCAGTCTACAGCAACGAGATCATTCACTGCAGTCTACAGCAACGAGATCATTCACTGCAGTCTACAGCAACGAGATCATTCACTGCAGTCTACAGCAACGAGATCATTCACTGCAGTCTACAGCAACGAGATCTTCACTGCAGTCTACAGCAACGAGATCATTCACTGCAGTCTACAGCAACGAGATCATTCACTGCAGTCTAGCAACGAGATCATTCACTGCAGTCTACAGCAACGAGATCATTCACTGCAGTCTACAGCAACGAGATCATTCACTGCAGTCTACAGCAACGAGATCATTCACTGCAGTCTACAGCAACGAGATCATTCACTGCAGTCTACAGCAACGAGATCATTCACTGCAGTCTACAGCAACGAGATCATTCACTGCAGTCTACAGCAACGAGATCATTCACTGCAGTCTACAGCAACGAGATCATTCACTGCAGTCTACAGCAACGAGATCATTCACTGCAGTCTACAGCAACGAGATCATTCACCGTCTGCAACAGTCATTCTGCAGTCAGCAACGAGATCATTCACTGCAGTCTACAGCAACGAGATCATTCACTGCAGTCTACAGCAACGAGATCATTCACTGCAGTCTACAGCAACGAGATCATTCACTGCAGTCTACAGCAACGGATCATTCACTGCAGTCTACAGCAACGAGATCATTCACTGCAGTCTACAGCAACGAGATCATTCACTGCAGTCTACAGCAACGAGATCATTCACTGCAGTCTACAGCAACGAGATCATTCACTGCGTCACAGCAACGATCATTCGCAGTCTCGCAACTGGATCATACGCTACAAGAGATGCCACTGCCACTTTATACTAGAAACTCACGGATGACTTTAATTTCTTTCCCTCTTCCATATTTGTGAAAATTACTAAGAATTTGCAGTAAATTTTAAGCGGGCGAGCGTGCCTGTGTTGCAGGTAGATTAAACAACACTTTATGGTAATGAAACAACACAAACCTGTCTTTGCCGCAAGACTGTCCTTGTGACAAAAGGTCCTTGTTCTAAGTACAATACCCAGCATAAACATCATGATAAGAGCGTCT
Source organism: Cherax destructor (assembly GCA_009830355.1). Lineage (NCBI taxonomy): Eukaryota > Metazoa > Arthropoda > Malacostraca > Decapoda > Parastacidae > Cherax > Cherax destructor. The sequence continues at coordinate 433 of WNWK01005799.1, read as the reverse complement.
ACTTTGTTAAGGAAAAAATATATATATATATATATATATATATATATATAAAATATCGTGCCGAATAGGTAAAACTTGCGATTTTGGCTTAAATAGCAACGCTTTTCTTGCCGAATAAGGCAAGCGAAAATTTGTGTATGCAATAATTTAGCAAAATTACTCTGAACCTAACGAAAAAAATGTATTTCATTGTGTTTATTATTAAATTATTGTAAACGTATCTAAAATATATTTAGTTGGGTTACTAAATTAAATTGCGCTTGTTATAATAAGGTTAGGTAAGTTTTCTAAGGTTCTTTTGGTACAAAATTATTAATTTTTACATTAACATAAATTAAAAAATATCTTTAAACGTATAAGAAAAAATTTTTGAAAGCACTTAATTTTAAATGAGTTCTTGCTAATTGACTAGTTTTACCTATTCGGCACGACA